>JANHGB010060057.1:0-29895 GCA_026283785.1 Coracopsis vasa
ATTCCACTTCATTAAAATCACATCAGCAGAAAGTGGTGCAGTATTTAAATCAGAATTGCCACATTGACACTTTTTTTGGAGACTGGGCTTTTTTTTTTTACCCTCTTCTTTAAAAGCATTACACATCTCCCATGAGAAGAAAAGAAAGAGCCTGATTTAATTCTGTTTTCCATGGACTGATACTAGTCTTCCAACCTTATGTCCCTCCACTCACATTTCCCATGCTATCCTTCCCCTGGAACTCATCTGTCTTTTTCTAGACAGGACACAGTTAATTTGCTTCATGTACCCAGCACTTGTTCACTTTGAGCTACTGATTCTCTCAAACACTAATACCTTAATCATAAACTTTCCCTTCCAGAGACAAGCTCTAACCTGCAAAAAACCACTAAAGTATCTCCCCTCTTGCATAAGTATGAAATTTATTATCAACATCTATGTTCAGCTCTTTTCCTATTTTAAAGGCTTAAATAACTAGTAGATTTTATGCATCTCTGGAGGAAATATATAGTACCAAATAAAAAGTAAAGGCACTTCTATGGCTCCTACAATTTGCTCACAGTTTATCATGCCAGTTAATTCTGCAAATTCCTTTAAAAGCAGGTAGCCTCTTGTACAACCAACTTTTTACATGGGAAAGTACAGACAGCCAAATAGAAGTACAAATCTTGATGATGCAATTCATTATGAGCTAGGACACATAAATGTAAAGTCCCATATATCCTACATTATAGCTTTACTTAGGCACCCAAAGTTGAGCTTACTTTGTTTTCAGCACATAAGCTAGAACTTATCTGTCTTTGGTCCTTTTTAAAGTTAAAGGAAAAAAGTATGAACCTTAAAAAAAAAACAACCCCTCATTTTCAGTGTGCTGAATATTTCAAGTGTTCTCTGGGGATTCCCATTCTTTTTACTATCTTGTGATGAACCTGCTCAGCCTAATTCAAGCACTGAAAATTCAAATGGCCCTGTTAACCGATGGTAACACACATACTTTCTCTCTTACAGGTATCTATCCTATGATACTTAAGTTAGATCTCCTAATCAACTACTTAAACAGAACTTCATAAAAACCAAGCTCATCACTTTGAAAGAAAACACCAGCTTTTGGCATTGTACCAAAACATATTCAAAACTAGTTGTCTGAACCCAGCACAGGAACTATTACTGCCTCTTAAAATGCCATCCACCTAAGCATATACTAAAATACCACACAAACTTGCTTGGAGCTGTCAATTGTGTTATCAAAAGTCAATATGAAAAATGAAGTATCAAAAGAAAGGCAAAGTGAATAAAGACTATCAAGGGAGACTGGATGGTTCAATGAATGCTATACTAACCTACAGAACCCAAGTAGGGTTACAGGCAAATAACTACTATCAATTTATTAGTCAGTATAAGAAATATCAGTGTTTCTAGGCTAGTTTTCTAACAGATAGCTATGCAGACTGCAGCAATCAGTATTAGGTGGCATTTCCCATTTCAAATTTGAGAGTAAGTGGACAAAACAACAAAACCCTGAGTTCACTCGAGTCAATAAAGAATATTGCTTTGAGGTCTGGGATGCCAGGATTTTAGATGGCGTCTTTCAGCTAAAGTAATACATACACAGCAAGCTGAACTGTCAAGTAAAGACAGCTAAGTGGCTCTGACAGACACATCAGAGTATTATTATAAATACCTGATGCAGAATCAGAGAACCGTGTGCCATCTTTATATCTATCCTGCTTTCCAAGGTAAATCTAGCATGCCTGTAATACAGGATTCTGCTTCAGCCACTTGTGAGGCATTTCTATTACACACCAGTCTGCAGCACAAAATGTTCAGAAAAGATTCCTCCAGAGCTAGATGCAGAAACACAAGACAGTCTGTTAGGGTAAACAGGGGAAGGCATCTTCATTATCCTTTCTATGGTGGTTGCCTGCAGAAACAATTCTGGTCTTCCAAATGACTTATCAGCAAACCTGAATTTAAAAAGTCAATTATTATAGTGAATCAACTGTATTTTAAATGGCTGTATCTGCATCATCCTGAAATTCCCACACTGTGCATGTTTCTTACTAACAGAAAAACTTAGTTACCTTTTAAAGATCAATGATGCGTATCAGTTTATCATTAGAAGCTAATTGATAAATTAACTTGAGAAAGCCTTATTGCAAGTCAAAGAAATTTTGTCAACTGTATTGTCTTCCTAACAGACTCATACAGAAAATTCTACAAGAACAGCACATTCACTGAATCGTATCAAGCAAAACACATCAATCTGCACTGCGTGATTAAAATGTTCCAGCCCACAATAGCGCTATAAGTAAAATTGCTTTTGGCAATTTGGGTGAAGTATTGGCTGTTTAAGGTATTTTTATTACTTTTTAAAACAAAACCTGCCATTTCAGAAATTAAAAAGAAGATCAGAGCTGCCAATACTGTTCATTAGCCTTCATTTCAGCTGGAAAATGGCTCTGCTCATATTAGTTTAAGTAACAAATATATACTCATACAGAAATGCGGAAAGCTAAAGAAGGTATGCTTGAAAATTCAACTGACTTCCTCTACATGACCAAACTACAAACAGACTGCATTTAATATTGATCTAATTCACTAGTAAGGAAAACCAGCATACACAGTGAATGCATCAGGGAAGAAAAATCCATAGAAGAATATAAAACCCTGCCAAGTCACGGATCAAGCACCATATCCAGGTCTGAGGACACAGTGTTTTCTACAGTCATTTGCCCATTTCTTTTCTTTCTTTTCTGTGAATTTGCTTCCCCTGCCTATGGTCTGAGCTGCTCAGTTGCCCTCTCCCAACCTTGTCTACCCTTTGCCTTAAGTAAGTTATTTACATTAGGGTGTGATGATAGCACACATACTCATCCATTAATTTCTTTAAAGCTGTGAGATATTAACTGTTGGCGCCATGTAAGTATCTAAATTGAGCCAGGGGATCAAGGTGTGAGCGCAGAACATAGACAGATTTACCGGACTAAGTGAAATCTAAGGATTCTTAGTGTCTGCCAAGAATGGATTTCATGATAAGCCCCTGTCCTGTGAAAGCCTATTCCCTACAAACAGAACTACTGAATTTCACGAAGATGGAGAAAGAAAGAATTGTCAGAAAGTAGTAAACTTTTGAGTTGTAAGTCTTGTCCTCTAGACTTCCCTGCCACACCAAAGTATATGTACAACACATACACACAAAATTGGAGGTGTGTTTTGCTGGTTAATAACTGGGTCTATATTAAGTTGAACCATATTTCTTGGAAAAATGGTTTTGAAATTATAATTACAACCGTACATAAACTCACAAATATGTGACAGGATGTTGTTGCTGCACTATGAAATGCCTTACCCAGATCAGAGACATTTCTTAACACATTGCTTAAAACATTTATTGTTAGAAATTGGCTGCATTTTAAATCATTCTTCTAAGTCATATATCTAAGCAAGTGAAACACAAACAGCCCTAAGGACATGCTATTTTCCTTCTTCTTGGAAATAAGAAAAGCATCTTTTAAAAGCTAAGACCAGAAGTCAGCTAGATCCCTGTATTTTTAATAAGAGTGCAGCTTCTCTTTTGTACTGTTCTCTAAGGATCACGACTAGCAGAAAATGTTCTAACAGTACTAAAGGTTTTATGAATCTAGCCCACGGCCCTGGACCAAAGCGCAGCAAAGTCAATGAGCTTGAAACATATGGTTGTTGCTTTGTCAGCTCACAGCTGAACATTTGCAGCCAAAGCCTCAGAAAGTCTGTTGAGCTTGACAACTGACTTTGCTGTAGGTAAGGTGAGCATGAACTTTCAATACATGGCAATTCCATGCTAATTTAAAGCAAGCTTCAGTGCAAGATTATTTGCTTTGCATTTACTGTAGGTTAAAAACCAAAGTGCACTTGCAAAACTCAGGCAGCATTACAAACACATTGTAAGATCATATTCTGCCTTGAATCATGCTAAATTCTTTAAAGTGCACCCAAATCCTAGGACTTTGAATTGGGATTCAGCAGGTTCATTCCACAAACCACTTGTGTGACCTTTAGTCAACCTCCTCGAGTTTGACATGGCTGCTAGAATCAAAAATTCCATGATCTTTAAGCTGGATACATTTATATGTTTGTATTACAGAGAGCTTTCTGATACCAAGAGTTCATTTCAATGAAAAAATGCTTTTAAATCCTATTTAACAAAACTTTCATAAAACCAGTTGAGAAAAGAATGGCTAATTCATTTGCAGCCTTTAGTATTTGGATTTTCTTTCCTTCTATAATGGGAATAGGATTGAAAAATCACAAGAACTGACTTGGCAACACCTGTGTAAAATAGTACCAAGACTACTATGAAACCTCAATTCTGAACAATACATGAATCCAGTTTTTTAAAGGAAATCTCATTGTTCTGGTATGACTTCAATGGCAGCCAGGAGCTCTGATATTCATTCATTCTGTGTGAATTCAGAGTTTGGTCAGTAGCACTGATTTGTGAGATGCAGGCTTAAACTAAGGGGAAAAAAGTGATCCTGGGATGAGTTAATTTTCTGCTTTCCCAAGAAGATTTAGACTTTTACCTCAGCAGACTCATTATTCTTGTCTGGACTACCCAAACCAAAATCCCTATAAATCACGAAAGCAGAAACACATGCATTCCCTCTCCCAGATTTCCAGGAAAAGCAAGAATACTCCTTTAACCTTTCAAAGCAATGGAGTGATACACTTGGCAACATCCTTTTCCTTAAACATCATCTCTACAAGTTACTATTCAAATACATTTCCTCAGCTTCTACAGGAACTTTGCTGTCTCCTCTGGACCAAAGTGACCTGGAGGAATTCTTACTTGGAAGAAGGATTTCACCACCAGATGGCTATCTACATAACTTTGATAATCTGCAATTTAATTGCTGATCTGCTAATTGCTACCCTTCAGCTAATAAATACAGAAAAGACCCAGATATGCAGCTGCTACAGGAAACAGATATAGCATACGTCTAAGTGTACCCCAACGGTGCAGACACCTTTATGAGTCTGAAGAGCATGTGCTACTGTTGCTTACTGCTAAGTTTGCCCTCTTTCATTCCGGCTAAAAACAGTGAAGGAAAAATAGCCTAAGTTACTGCTTTTTGTAGAAAAAGTTGGTACTCACTTGATCTTTTTTTTTTTCCTGAGAGAATTTGAACATTTGTTCTACTTTGGTTACACTGTAACTGACAACTGGAAAGAAGCAGAAACAGCTTGAATCAACACATTAGCCTTTCTGCCTTTGATATTGACTGTGCCCATTTATATCAAACCATGGCTGTCAAAATGCCAAAGTACATTTTAAAATATAAGTTAAGTAAGCTTCTCCATAATTTACCTTTTAATAAGAAACAGTACCTTTACATTCAGGCAAAAATAAACGTAACAGAAAAAACACACTTAAATATCTCATTTGACCCTTACATCTTCCAGATTGTGCTTAAGAATAAGCAGATTGGTAACTAATTGACATAGAAAGGAAAAGAATTTGGACTGTGACTTTATTTTAAGCATAAGCTCCTCTTAATTTACAGGTGTCTTCATCCTAACGTACACGTGTTATAGAACAGTAACAACTCAATTTCACTCATATCCTTTCTCTTTATGGCAACACTGAATTATGACATTTTGCCTAGTTAAGGGTGAAGAGAATAATGTTTAAGGGTTTGAGATTGTTGGTTATTATTTAAATGTTTTAAAATAGTGTTATACTCCTCACAGAACAAAGAGCACAATTTCTGGACACTGCTTATTCAATGCTTCTACATAGATAGAAGTCAAGCAAGGAGCACCTAAAGAGGAAACTACTGATCTATTTGTAATTGAATACAAAGAGTGAATATAAACTGCTGCTGCTGACTTTAGTGGGTGTGAGATCGGTCTCTGATTTTTCCAATTTACACAATAGACATACAAGGCCTATGCTTATTTCCTTGTACATTCCAAAACTATTTCACACAATAGTTGCAAACGCACACTTTTTATGATCTGTATTTCTCCATTGCTATGCCATGTCATTCCAAGTTTATCCTGGTAAAGTTTCCTCACTACAGTGCAATAGTTCATGACTACTTTTAGACCTTTTGAACTTCTGAAAAGCCACCAGTTCAGCTGCCCCAGGTTTCACAAAGAATTTAAGAGTCACGATGTTTTCAATGACATGGGCTGTAGGGCAGAGCACTTTACAGCGTAACAGCAGCAGAGTCATACCAAGTGAATACATATCTGAAGATTTCAATACTCTAGTACTATTTAATAAGGGCAAACAATACACGTTAACAGCTGTTTGAATCTTCCTTATAAGCAAAATTTCTTTCAAAGGAAAAAGACCCTGAGGTTTTCACATCCAAATTGTAGCCAGTATTGTAAATACTCTTCAAATGCTTCTTTCACTTTTGAGTGAGGTCTGATACTCCTTTCCTGCAAGAAACCAATCTGAATAATAATAATTATCAGGCAATCTATAAATATTTCCCATTAAAAATAGCCTAAATACAACTTTTAAAAATTACTACATACTTACTCCAATAAAGATTTTGTTGGGAACAAAAGTACTCAACTGTCTTAGATACACTTATGCCTGTGACGGTTTGCATGGATTTAATATGGCATTTGATTAAAGGTAAATTTTCAGCAACACCTCCAGCTTCTTTAAACTATTTCTTACCCAAAAGACCAATGTGTGTTTCTCACTTGTCCACAACGCTTTTTTTCTGCATTTTGCATCAAGCTTTTCATGTTACATTTCATCTGCTTCTAAGCCTATTCCTCTCCCAGACACACATTTATGGTGGCTACATAAAACTGAAGTTAACTGTGATATCTGCAATAGCTTTAGTTTTATTTTCATTGTTCACTTGCAACTTTGAGAATTTCATTTTGCAATTATGGCTGCTCAAGTATTTGCATGTAACAGTACATACAGTCAATCTGTACATACTTTTACCATCTTGTTATTTCCAGGCTGTTGCCTCTTTCTTTCATACCTGTATAAAACTAAAGCAGCACAACTTTTAAAATTGAGTAGATGGAATTGATTATAACATTAGAGAATCCCTCAAATGCTCTGTTGTCATTTGTTCTCTTAAGGATTGTGCTCAGTGTCAGCAAATGACAATTTTATTATTGAAAAAACAAGTAAACTTCTTGAAAGAATTTCCTACTTGCACTTTTCTGAAGTTGCACTCTGTACCTTGGTTTATGCAACTCTAGGAAATCAAGAATCCACACCGTGGTCTATTCTAGCTAGTGCTCTTATTCAGAGCTGATTAGCTTGTCAACTGACTTCCTAAGTGTATCCTGTCACCTGTAAAATGTTAGCTGGAGAGGCAAGAATACTTCCTTCCCTGAAAGCCCCTCATGTACGGTGTTCCCTCCTAGGAGACAGCACACTTACTTTCAAGCAGTAATCACAACACAAATTCAACAGGTACTTGTTAGCCATCCTCAAAAACTATAGTGCTGAAATTTTGATAAAACTAGAATTCCTTGGATGGTAGTGAGCATACTATGTAGGCTTGTTATTCTTCATTTCTGATCCAATATCCACAATCACACGTAAACAGTTCCTGATGTGTGAGTGAAAGATGGAATTGTTCACTTACCTATTTGGTCTTTCTTTTCCAGACAGATTTTATTAATAGCAAGAAAAGACTTAGCATGCAGAGACAGAGAGGAAATTTTAACTAGTGAAATGTTACTTCTACATACATGCACTTCACTCCTTGAAGGAAAATCTCAGAATATAAAATGAATGAGAAAATACCAAAGAAGTAGTATAAGCTACATTAAAGAGAGCTCCCTTTTTAATTTAATAGCTTTTGCTCGTCCCATGTCTCGGTCTTCATCTTGTGTCCTGTTGCTTCAAGACTGCCTAGACAAGTAACTGCTGAAGAATTCTTTGCACACTTCCCAAAGGGACTGCATCTCAGAAAGCCAATTTTATCTTCTTGTCCCAACTCAACAGAGTAATATCTCCTTTGAAGTAACTTGTCTGATGGATTGAGGCCTAGAAATCAGCTGTAAGGGAGCACAAGTTAACCTCTTGACATGTCATCCAAAAAGAAATGTGCTTGGATGGGAATTTTAACAACTACCTGAATATAATTCATTAAAGTCATTGTCAAGAAGAGATAATAAGGAAGCAGTTATGTGTTTCCAGTATTAAGCTACTGAGTGCTTAAAAGGTTATGACGGATGTTTCATGCACTTCACCAGACCTGAATGCAAAATGTGCTAGATACAGAGTAAGCGTTTCAATACAAGAAAGTGCTCATCAGTGACATGCACTGGGGAGAAGTTTTTAACACTACTAGGTCTTCAAAATAAGCACACTGAAAAATTAATTACTGTTCTTATAACATTAATGAAGAACAATATTTTAGCTAAGTGCTTGCTAGACTTCATCAAGATTGTACTACTGAAATAATGATTTGCTGCAGAGAAGGGAAACAATGATAAAATAGCTCGTATTTTGGAAACAGTTATACAGCTAAAACTAAAACATACTTACATGGTATTTTCTGCAGGTGTAATAAAGAAGGAGCCATCAAAATGCCCCAGATGGCTCAGAAAACAGGTTATGTGAACTTGTATTGATGCAAATATGCAGAGAACTCTACTTTCGCATTAGAGGGCTACACATAGAAAAGGCTTTATGTCGATGTACTGTTCACTGCTGTCTATAATCAGATCCCACTGATCTTAATGCTTAAGAAGTAAGATAATTGCTTACCAGGAATTTATCCCAGACTTCCAGTACAAAAGTATAAATGTACCAAAATAATTCTAATTAAAGCAAAATTTTAATTTGCCTTTTTTTTTCCTCCTTTTGTTTCTTTCTTTCCTTGATTGAAGAAAAGATAGTCAGGCTTGGTTCTCTTAATCACATCACACTAAGAAACAGAATCTATTCTGATTCTCACTGAAATTGGTTGCACTTCTCTTATAATGTAGAAGTGGTCTATTCATAATATCTGTTAATAACAAAAGGACAGAAAGAAACCTGGCAATTCAACTCAACAGATGTTAGACCTATTGAAGCGCTCAGGGGCTCTGTTACCGAGAACCAGACATCGCATTCAAATTTCATTCCCTGATTCTCTATCTCCCCTCTCCCTTCTCTCTTACCTGTGTATGTCTATTTTAGTAAAAAAACAACCCACACCACTCATTATGTGACTTCTTCACAGGCATATATTAGGACAGAATGATGGCATTGATCAAAAAAGCAATTCCTATCTGCAGAGAGGTGGCATTTTGTTTGCTTTTCCTTGAAAAGTTCAGGAGATGAGCACAGCAGCATTGAGTCAGTAAGGCAGCGTACCCAGAAAAAGTCCCACGCATATTCTTATTATACTCCAATGCCTTCTAAACTAAACTATTCATGACTTTAGTGGTTTTTTAGACAGATATATTTGGAAAAAAAGAACCCAACCCTAAGTTTCCATCAACTAAAAAACCCTCTTCAAACTGTAATCCTAATAGGAAACCTGCAGTATTTCTCATAGAATTTTCACTTACAAGCACTTCTAAATGTTTTCCATGAAAATGTTAACACATAAGCATCACAACAGTGTTATTTCATAGAAATGGACAGTGTCAAGAAACAAATAAGGAATAATGTGAACAGCAACTGCAGGCATTTATATGATGTCTGATAGGATTTCCAACCCGAGTATAAACTCAGAAACACTCTCAACTAAGCAGTGCTGAGTTACTGTTATTTTTTCTTATAAGTGAATGCCAACAATTATTTTCTTTTTAGAGCTACAGACAACATTTCTTGACAGAAAACTTTTAGTACTAAATAAAATAAATCTTATTTACAATGATTAGTGTACACAAAACAGCCAAATTACTTAATAGCTTATCCTATTTTGACAGGGTTTGTCAGTTAACTAAGCATTTATTTTCTTTTCTGAGAATTGATTGATATATTGGCTTGTGTCATCTGCTGCCATCTGTGTGGTAATACTCTAATTTTCATGGAATCTGATTGCAAAGTTCAGAATGAGTGTATACAACCCAGCTGATGATAGATTTAGATATTTAGAAGTTACCCTAGCAATTTCCTGTTTGCTCTGAATACAGGGTATAAACTAGTCATAAAATGATTACTAGGAGAAGCTGCAAAATAAGAAGGGAAATGGTGCATACCACAGAAGTGCTTTACTGAATGTCACACCAGAGTTCTGTATTGCCCTGAATTCTGCCTTTGACAATGACCAGCAATTGATGTTTAGAGAGGAAAGGAGCAATAGGAAGGGACTCTACCCTATTTGCTACGAGCTTCTGGGAGCTAGTAGTTTATAGACTTCTGAGCTAAGGCTGCATCTAGATCATCAACCTTAGCGGCAATGACAAACTTCTGTTCCATTAAAAAACATCTCTTTAGGAACACGAGGGTGGCCTTGCCAGGTGAGACCAGCACCCCAGATAGCCCAGCCTGTGCCTTCAAACAGCAGCTAAGGAAAGCAGGGCCACTGCACAGTAATTACTACTCTAATGCAGTCATAGCTTCCAGTGGCCAACATATTAAGGACTACTGGAGCTACAGAAACTGCCTTATCACAAGAAGTCCCTGAAGCATTTCAATTTCATATTACTTATTACCTTCATGATGCTTTTTATAGCTGCATAATCATAACTTTCTAAAAACATATTCTCTCAGGTTTGGCATTTTTTTTTTACTAGTTTCTTAGAATCTTATCTTATAATGGTTAGAGTTGAAACAGAACTTAAAGCTCATCTAGTCCAACTCCCTGCCATGGGCAGGGACACCTTCCACTAGACCAGGCTGCTCCAAACCCCATCTAACCTGGTCTTGAACACCGCCAGGGATGGGGCTGCCACAACTTCCCCAAGCAACCTGTCCCAGTGCCTCACCACCCTTACTTAGGAAAGCCAATCCATACTTCCCCCCCTACACACACACTTTTTTTTAATACCAGGCTTTCTACACTGTCTCCCTGACAGCTTCATAGGCAAGCATAGGAAGTGTGGGCTGGATGAGTAGACAATGAGATGGATTGAGACTGGCTGAATGGCAGGTCTCAGAGAGTTGTCATCAGCAGCACAGTTCAGCTGGAGACCCCCACGTGCCTCTCTGATTCTATGATATTGGTATTAATTTATTCATCAATGACTTGGATGAAGGGTTAGAGTGCCTCCACAGCAAATTTGCTGATGAGAGGAAGTTCCACCTTAACATGAGGAAGAACTTCTTGACTGTGAAGGTGACCAAGCATTGTTAATAGGTTGCCTAGAGAGGTTGTGGAGTCTCCTTGCCAGGAGATATTCAAGGGCCCTCTGGACACAATCCTGAGTAACATGCTCTAGGTGACCCTGCCTGAGCAGGGAGGTTGGACTACATGACCTCCAGTGGGGTCCCTTCCAGCCTCAGCCATTCTGTGATTTCATCTGGTATCCCTAAATCATCTTTCTGCATCTGCAAATACTGTCATCTCAGTGTTCCTCCTCTTCTCTCAATCATTTATGAACATGTCAGTAGAGATTCCTGTGGGACCATCTGGTAGCAGAGCTTTACTCTGAAACTGACTGCGACTGCAACCCAGCTCACTAACATGAATGATGATACATTAGCCTTTATAGTTTTTTTCTCCGGAAGAAAATAGTATTCAGTTGCTTTGCTACTACTGATTAGAACAGCACTACTCAATATCCCCACAGGATTGGACTGTAACATCCACTTTCTGTCATAAAAACAATGGTGAAGATAATTTAAATCCCCAGTCCTGAAATGTGATTAAGTCATCTTGCTTCTCACAAGCTAAATAAGAAAAGCATAGAAGTAAAATAAGAGAAATTTAGGACTTGCTATACTTTCTACTGCTTCTTCCCATTAAAATAGTAGAAAGGCCTAGCTTACTCCTTCTGAAAAGTTCTTTTAAGAACGATTTGACAGAAGCAGTATGTACTACATACAACTTCCTTGCATATAAATCAGGATTTATTAAATCAAGACTATTAATTTGAGACAACCTGTTCTTATAGATCTAGCACATCCTGGAGGCTGCTTTGTTTAAACAGGTAAAATGAGAGGTTCAAGCTTACAGCAATCTTTGCTTTCTTATCCTACAAGAGTCTTCTTGTCTCATTTAGTATTTTGGATGATCTTAGGCTCCACATTCCTGTTCAAGAGTTCAAGCTGAATGTTCAGAAGGAACAACTGCAGTCAACTGCAGACCATGCCCTTGGGCTCTGCCGGTGACACCTTAGCAGCATATCAATGCTCAGAGCCCCATGGCCCTGACTCATACAGCCCCACATATACACTAAATTGAAAACTATCTATACCTGGCCTTGTGACATTTAACTATACACTGAAATATCACAGCTGGGAAGTCTACTACTACTTTTCATCAATCTTGAAGATTGATGGAAACATTTACGAAGTTTCTAAAAACATTTATGTGGTAGTGTTAAAAAGCAAGTTTTTATCTGAACATTAATGATTATTTTCACCACTGATTAGGACAACTATCCTTATTGTATGAACTTTCAAATTCACTTAAATAACTAGATGGTTAAGCTTTTAATGCTGCCTTATTTACAGTGTTTGGCTGTTGCAGAGCCCACCACTGTGCCTTAAGAAAACCACAGACATACTATTATTATATATTTGATTATTGAGGCCCCCATTCAATCAGTTGTATCTTTAAAGTACCATACATAGAATGTGAGACTTAAAAAGATAAAAATAAGATGGATGAAACGAGTGAAAAGAAAGAAGCATACACAGAAACAAGCAAAACACCTATTTTCTAGTAAAAGAACTTGAGATGATGTTTTATTGACAGTCTGCCAGAAGACTAATGGCAATTTTCCCCTCTGTTAGCTAAGAAAAAAGAAACACAGATGAGGTTTTGTAAGCAACAAGTAGAATCCAGGCATGGAAAGAAAATTTATTGCTATCTCTTATGTAGGCTGGAAGCAATGATAGAGCAAAGCCTTCAATCCCCAGCAGCCAACCTTGAAAGCTTTGTCAGTAGGGAGAAAGTAAATATGACAGACCATTAAACGGTCAGCCAGCAAATCTAAAGCACTTATTTTCATTTTAATGAAGGTTAAAGCTTTTGTTTGCTATGTTAACACGATAATTCTGTCCAGCTAAGCAGGTTCAGGCCTGAGCTAGAGAGGAACTTAAGTGGCCTCACCACTGGCATTGATAAATTACACCAGTGCAAGACACTTATCAAGATGTTTTTATAATTATATATTAGGAAGAAGTTCTTCCCTGTGAAGGTTGTGAGGCCCTGGCACAGGGTGCCCAGAGAAGCTGTGCCTGCCCCATATCCCTGGGAATGTTCAAGGCCAGGCTGGACAGGGCTTGGAGCAACCTGGTCCACCTGGAAGGTGTCTCTGCCCGTGGCAGGGGGTGGGAACTGGATGACCTTTAAGGTGTCTTCCAACCCAAACCATTCTATGATGATTCTATGATAATTAACTAGTTGATTCAAACTTTCCTATGTCCTTTATTAACTCAAGAATCTATTTTTTTTTCTCTTAACATCTGTAACTGGATAAGGAAGGGATAAGAATGGCTGTCTTTTAGATAAGATGAGTATTTCCCTGCAAGATTTGTGTTTACCAAAGCATACATTTTACCTGAGAAATCAGTGTATGACAAGACTGACTGTTTGGTTTTAATCGCCCACTAAGGGAGAAAGCTCACACTCAGAAGCCCAATACACCTTCACTATTACCTGCTCAGAATCTTCTGTCAAGCCAAACTACATACATATGAAATAACACAAAAAGCCACAACACAGACTGCAAACCTTTTATCTTATACAGAGGGTTAAGAAGCACAGCACCCCCTCAGGAGGCATGCCCTAATATGTATCCTCTTCCTCATACTCAATAGCTTTTCCTCAAGCTCAAAACTCCTTAAAACTGGGCCTCAGGTATTTCCTAGGTTCAACTTACAGCTTGTTTTACAAGCCAAATTCAGGAAGAAGGAAAAATAGTTTTGTTGTATATAACTGAAGATGCAGATAACTACCTAGAAATCCTTCCAACATTTCCCTTCAGCTGTCTAAAATCTCTCTTCCTTAACTGATACAGATTTAAGCATTCCACGTCTCAACAAGTGATGTTTCTGCCTTTCTGTAAATAACATCTATTTTTGCAGGATGTTCTTGCTTAGATGCAAAATGTTCTTGCCATATGAATTCACTGTGGGACCCCAGAACTCTATATTGCTGAAATAAGTAACCCACTCTGTCTACCAGAGGTTATTTCCCTACTGTCTCCACACCATCCCTGCGAATTAATACGATAAGCTTACATAACATAACCTGTGCAGCATCACCTCTCACCTTACATTTACCAGAGTTTCAAGAGTAAGAAGGATCTCTCCTAACTGGCTTCTGTGGCTGTACAGAATAAATTAAGGGTTCTCTCTCAATTACTTTAATCCTTTGGATTATGTTTATACAGGCTATTTTGCTTTACAACCTGAACTCTTCTACCCGGCCTCGCTGTTTTCAACCTCACTTCACAACAGTGCCTGAAACAAGATACAGGATGGTATTAGTTCAGCTTCAGGACTAAATACTAAGGAGCCCAGTGAGTGACTCCGAATAGAGAAGCAGTTCTCCTTGTTTTCTGCATCTTTTAATTTCATTTGCCTTTGATTAGATTCGAATCACGGTTTCTGTTAACTACTAGACTGTAATCAGAACTTGACTGAAAATGGCCACATATGTTTTGAGTTCTGTTGTACAGCAGCAGACCCTGTTTTTCAGGAAATCATATGAAAAAGGGTCTTTAATATTGCTGAATGAGAAGGAATCCAATCACCCCATGTTCTAAATCTGCAAAGTACAGCCAAAGTTATAAAATAATTAGTTATAATTATTTCAAACTTTACTCCCCAGAGAGTTCTTGACTGAGCTTGCAGTGCAAGTACCCTGCTGATTTGCCGTGTACCCTCCACGGTAAAGTTCTCTGACACAGTTTTAGAAGGCCAACAGCCACATTGAATGAGAAAAAGATCAAAACACCTCACAGTTCGTAAGGATTTTATGTAAGAAAACAGGCCAAATACAAAATCTTACATTGGAGGGGAGCGACAATATTGTATCATTTCAGTGATTTTCTTCTGCTAACAACAAAACAGGACAAAGAATATATTCTAAGAATTCTTTTCACTTAAGAGTTAGAAGATAATACATCGAAATGGATTAGTGATTTGCTCATCACCCTAAAGTTCACAATGTCCAGCAGATCACAGCTGAAGACTGTGGACTTTCAACAAAATGCACTTTTTCAAGCAGTAGTTTTCAAAAGGATGCACAGTCTTCTGAGCTTAAAACCTATGTGTAAAGTCAAAATACACTGTAATCGAACACTACTTGGTTCTTCAACACATACAATTCCCCTGTTATTTATCAATAATCTGACATAGTTCCTTATCGTGCTCTTGATTTGCAGGATACCTTGACAAAAAAACCCGCTTCACTAACAGGTGTTACATATTCCAAACAGAGTAAGTTAATCACCTTTAATGTGCACATCTACAGAATAGTAAAGTTTTTAAAGGATGGATACAGAAAACAAGGAAAAGTGGTTGAGGATTAGAGGGAACAACAGAGAAATGAAACTGAGAAAATATAATCAAAGGGGAAAAGAAATAAAGGATCTAGAGAATGGATGAAAACCTAGGCAGAAAGGGTACTTCACTGGAAGGGAAAGCCTCGAAGTCCAGGAAATCATTACTAATTTGGAAAGGTGGCCACCCAGCCAGCAAAGCTGGTCAGTGCATTCTCTGAGGTACAGCATACACATACACTGCCCCAGCAGTCTCTGCTCCCTGCTTCCTAACATTCTGCACTTCTTGCTCATTTCTTCTGACAGTCCTATATTTGAGTATAACTGAATTCTGTGGGATTACTCTAGGAATTATTGCCTATGGAAGCTAAACTGTGTACCAGAGAAGTGACCTAAATTGATCCTGTGCTACTAGTCGAGCCATCTTTCACTAGCAGCGTTCAAAAAAAGCTATTATCCTGTATCTTACCATATGGGACAAAAGTATCACATTCAGAAATGAGAGCCAGCTATTTACCACTTCACAGTTAACCGTATTATTTGCATAATGTATCAATTAACAAAAATCCTATGGGCCTACTCTGTTGACATATAAAAATGTACACAATTTATTTTCAGAAATTATATCAATGCAAAAAAAACCCACAAAAGATGAAAAAACAGGTAAGACTGCACATGCCTGTGAAAAAAGTATATTGCACATAAAGCCCAGCAGCCTCTGGGTTACAGGTATCTGGAATTTTTCAGATGTTAGTGTTTTGGGAGCATTAAAATTGGGAAAAAAGAGAATTTAAGTCAAGATAGGGCCCTTAACATTGCAGCAGTGAGACATATGGAAATAGAGCACACCTGTATTTGTTCATAACTCATTCACAAACTGTTACCGATCTGCCATGCAAATTTTATGGGATGAAGTTATGTCTCAAAGAAGTACTAGTGAAAAATTACATTCAGTTCAACAGGATTCATCGGTGTTTATGCCTACGGCAGGCGGTTGGAACTAGATGTCCCTTCCAACCCAAACCATTGCAGGATGTTTATAATTCATGCTTTACAGTCTACAGTTAACTTTTACTGTAACAATTATTTTCCTCTCTGAAGGGGGAAAATGTGTTTATTTTTTCAGCGTTTCTCCTTAGGCAATTTTTCAGTATTAGCTTATCCATTTTGCATATAATGTCTAAGGCCTGTATAGCAACTAACTTACAGTTCTTTTTACAGGGATAGCGCCAAGAAATGCTGCATATTCACATTATTTGAATCAACATCGTTCATTACAGTCTTAGTGTTAAACTAATTCCTCAGTCTCTTAAAACTAATACTGAAACCATAGTAGCTGTTTCTGTTCATAACATCAGATTTCCCCTTCCTCCTGATGTCAGCCTCAATGTACCTGCAGTTTAGAAGAACCATTTATTTCGCTGCCTGACAGACAATTTTGTTTTGTAAACTTGCAGGTCTGAAGAACACAATGAAGTCGATTTAAGGATGTACAAAAGCAACATTTCAGCAACAGTATTTTCCCATTGACATCAGACAGAGTTTCTAATGGTGTAATGTTTTATGAAGATAAAAATCTTCTGACCGAGCACTAAATAGTTTTGACTCAGTTCCATAAAAAATGGCATGAAGTGAGCAGTCTTCATAACAGCGTTAATGAGAGCAGCTCAGTAGCCACGTGACATCAGACTGACATCTTGCAAGTGTCTGCATTTCAAACAAATTAAAACACAAAATGCCACCTCTTCTGCAACACAGGACATTGTTATGGCTTCATCTTTAGCTGAAGTGTCATTTGCTATCAAGATCTCAGCTCTGACCAGCCAACAGGTGGTCAGTAAACCTGCAGTGAGCACAAGACAGGTTTCAGGCTGCGCTCAAGGAAAAACAGGAGGAGGAGGTGCAACATTTTATTTACTAGGTTTGTAATTCAATGCTGGAAATAAGGTGTTTAGATTCATATTTACCTTTTCTTCTCTCAAGCCAAGCACCACGTTTGGTTTTACAGTTTTCTTAAAGCTGTCTCTCCAAATCCAAACCAGATCACAGCCTCATTCTGACCTTAACTCTGTTACTAGTCTAGCTATACTACATGTATTATTTCAGTCCCAACAGTGAAATTATATTAAGATGAGTAATTTCTAAGCAACAGAAACAGGAAAATCTGAAGAAAGTTTCTCAAACATGAAACCCAGATTTACTCCTATCAACATAAACCAAGGATTGATGTGCATCCAGCTCTCAGTA
The DNA here is from genome assembly GCA_026283785.1 of Coracopsis vasa. NCBI lineage: Eukaryota > Metazoa > Chordata > Aves > Psittaciformes > Psittacidae > Coracopsis > Coracopsis vasa. The sequence continues at coordinate 17,833 of JANHGB010060057.1, forward strand.
CACCCCATAAGACAGGCACTGAACTGTTTTAGTGTTTAGCAAATTAAGACTCAAGTTTTGGCTGCTGTTGCTTTCAAATGAATTGTGTCTGATCCACTAAAAGCCATTATGCTGTCTAATAAGCAAGCAATTTCTAAGGACTCGTTAGAGCAATAATTTCTTCATGATCTAAAAACTAACACACCGAAATTGCTCATGAGATGTCATCTGGTTGTAGAAAAACTACAGTGAGTACCGATAAGAAAGCACTGAAGTACTTACCACACCGAAAGCTGAAACCCCTGTTCAGTACACAAGCACCAAAGGGAGACGGAACTAATCATGAAAGTTCATTTCTAATAACAAAAAGGCTACGTAACTGTAAAGAAAAATAACCCATGAGTATTTCATACCAAGGATATGTTGTACAGAGGTTATGCTGCTTAGTATGAGACCAAGAAGAACTAGTAACCACTAATTCAATTCAGCCCGTGTATTTCTCCTGTTTACAATCCTCAAATTGGAGGCTTATTACTTACTCTGTATTTGCAGGTTTTCTTTTGATCCAAAACTTGTTTAAAGATGGAACCTACAAATAATTTTGGTTTAGTTTTATGACACCTCATTTGGTCCAAAAAGATTAAAAACCAAAAGACCTGTTGTGCTGTATGACCATTTTTTCCCCCTATGTTAGCAATTCTCTTTTCAGTGGGATTTTCTAATTTTATTAAGGAAGTGAAGATAAAAGCAATACTTCTTTTCCTAGGGAAAAAGGAATTCACCAGCTGCAGGCAAGCCCATTACACTTCTGTTCAAAAAGCTACTTGTCTTACACTTGGAAATCTTCTAACTGGGATTTCATCAGGAGAAAAAAAAAGTGGCCTGTGACAGCCCAAAAAAATGTTGCTGAGATTTTTCATGTTCTTGTACATTTTGGCAATATTTTTGGCAAATGGAATATTTAGTTTTGTAACTGAACAATTTTATTTCTTTTTTATACAAGGAAGCTATCTTTATGCCTTGGTACCTACAAGCACTTCCTTTACTGTACTGAACAGTATCTGCATTTAAGTTTGGATTAGATTAAAAACCTGATCCAAGAAAACTTTGCATTTTAATACAAATGCTGTAATTTTTGTATATTTTGTCTTGTCAAAATTACTCACTGAAAAAATCTACCAGCAGATGACACATTATGAATAACTGCAGTTCTCTCTTTGTGGACTATAAAATTATTATGGGATGTTATGTTAATACCTTTTAGGAAAACTCCCTGTGCAGTTTGTTGTTTAACTTTGTCTCTATTTGCATCAAGTCAGTTCTCTGGCCTGCAAAACCTGTTAGGAAGGGAAAGAAAAACGAACCCAAAACTCAAATCTACCATACTTACTATCAATAACTTTGTTGACACCATTCAGGAATTCCATAGACTCAAAATAAAATCACAGTCCTTTTTCTCCTTTCAGAATATAGCCTCTTAATCCAAATAATATCAGAGAAGTTAAAATTTAGTCCATTCATCTGGCAAATGTTTCCCTCTGTTTCATAAACATGCATATCACAGAGAAAAAATGTTCAATTTAAGGTTTCTTACATAATTAAAGTGTAAAAAATCATCATAGAAAGATGGTTATTCATACTAATGTCCTTCTTGTCACGTATTACATTTCCATAAAACAAGATTTAGCAAAATCAATTGTGTTATAAGCAGCCAGTAAGCACAGTTAATTGTCTAGAAGGATTATAAAATAGAAAATCTTGTAATATGGACAATTATGTTCCAACAGTCTCACCACAAGTCAGAGGTAAAATGCCAAGAAAACTTGAACAAGGATGCAAGGGAAAATATGCCACAGCTTCTCAGAAATACTGGGTCAAAAATTCCATGGCTACTATAAATAAGATAGCCTGTCCAGAATAATGCAGTACTACAGGTACCGTTTCCTCTATGTACATTTACAACCTGTAGAATGCTTTCTCTTTTAATGTTCTAGTTAAAAATTATGTCCTATAGGAAGGACAAAAAATACCCACTAGAGTATATGATGACTTTTTACACAAGGATAATTAATCATCACATTTCATTAACAAATTATCAAGTGTTTGCAAGCTGCCCACATTCTTTTTCAGCTAGTTTGCATATTTCATAATGGTGGAATAACATTTTAAAAAGTTTGAATAGGCACTTACTGGAATTACAGTTAATCCTGATACAGTCTAGATGGGGAAGAATAGATGAAAAATGAAAATTTATCCTTCAAGGTAATAGCTGCAGACATCCAATAAAATCACAGTCCACCCTTCCGGGGACAGACACATGCAAATATGGCCACTCCATATCATCAGTCTTTACATACTGTTAGAACCCAGATATACTGCGATAAATCTTGATAAATATAAACGACAAATAGGGTAAAAATGGCCAATTTCAAACAAAGCTACATGGTGACAAATCTAAGTGCAAAAATCAGGATGAAATGTCAAAGATGCTTAACTGAGGCAGGCTGCAGCTTTCTCCCCATCTGTGAAAGAACAGGTAATTTCTCTCAGTGTAATTAGAAAGTGCTCCGTCACAATGGGTCCTAGAGCAAGCCAGGCCACAACCAGACATCTTGGACAACTTGTGTATAGTATACCTCAAAGGCTGATCTTCCAAACCTACGTAGTAAAATACAAAGCTCATCACCCAGGCCTATAAATAAGGTTTTGAGCAGATATATTTTCTTATTGTATAGACTTAAGGAATGAACAGTGACTACGTTTAAAACTACGTTAACATACAGGAAATAATGACTTATTTCTAGACACTGCTTAACTAGAGAATCCTGACTACTTTCAGGTTATTCCCCTGCCTGGAAAAAAAGAAAGAAAAGGAAAGAAGAAGGAAAAAAAAAAAGGGGAGTGCTGGAGGAAGAATCAATCTTGTTTGGGCATGGATTTATTTACTTCTTTGAACTATAGAAGCGGGCAAAAGCTGACAGAGGGTGGGGGTTACTATATAAAGAGAATGACCTATCTATAGCAGCATCCACTGCTGGGCTACCTGCACTTATTACAGTAAATAAATACTCTATGCCATGCTGCTTGGTTTGTAGAGCTACTCCTGGCTTACACCTTTGAGGAACATATATACCATCAAACCTAGATTTTGTTTCCATATAGCTGAGTTTGTCATGTGTCGTCAACCGCATCAGAAAAGTGGTGGCAAACAGCCAGGGACCAGGACCTGCACATCCCCTTTTACAGAAAGTGCTCCTGCGGGACAGGGATTCGGAGCCATCACCCGTGGGAGCCTGGCTCAGGCTCGGCACTCCAGGGTCTGGAGTCAACCTGAACACCCTGTGCTGCTTCTCCCTTCCCAGATCTAAACACCAGGACAGTAGTTCAGTGAGAAACATTTTTAACAAATGGAGAATTAGGTGATTATTTCCTCTCCTCCCTTTCTGGAAATCACTTTATCTGCTATTAGGACAAATCACCTAATTCACTTTAAAATCAACATTCCATGTTGGGAATGACTGCATCGAGTGTGCATTTTCCTGAGTGTATTTCTGTTCTCTTTTAGGTCCTGACTAGGACTTTAAGCACAGAAGAAGTGCTTTTATTTACTTATAATTTTCTTTTTTAACTGAAGAAAACCCCCAATCTAGCATTTTGAACCTCATATTTCAAACTAGGAAAACAATCTTTGGTTTGGTGGGGTTTTGGGGTTTTTTTCTGTAAAAGGGCTTGTGCCTCCTGTGTTCACACGGCTGTTTGCTGAGGGCCGCAGTCTTTGGGCATTGAAGGGTTGTGTTATCGTTCGATACTACAAAAACACCACTACAGAATTGTTTAAGAAAGAGGAGATGGATTTACTGTAGATTTGACACCTAAAAAGAGGAGACCAACAAACCCATCAGTGGGAATATCTAATGACAATATTTTCAGTTTTAAAACTAGAAATTCTTCCCTGTGAGGGTGGTGAGGCCCTGGCACAGGGTGCCCAGAGAAGCTGTGGCTGCCCCACCCCTGGCAGTGTTCAAGGCCACGCTGGATGGGGCTCGGAGCAATCTGGTCTAGTGGAAGGTGTTCCTGCCCAAGTCAGGGATTTGGAATTAGATGAGCTTTAAGATCCCTTTCAACCCAAATCACTCCATGATTCTTCGATACATTTGCACGTTGTACATTAATTGGTGGAAATTAAACTGAACTGACCTACACATGTTGTTCCTACTTGCACATTTAAAAATTGGAAGTGCTCCTGTGAAGAAGTTGTGTAGGGAGACCAACCTTCCACAACAAAGTATAATGATTTAGCTCCAAAATACCACTGATGAACCAATCTCCTCTTTTTAGAATACATAATAGTACAAAAATATTGTGATGATTATGATAAATGATATAAAGAACACAAAAATGCAAAAGAAAACAAAAGAAAGTATAATAATGGGCATGTATTTGTGTGTGTATGTACATACACAAATGTTGTGTCGACATGTGCTTATATATCATTTCAGTTTACTTTGAATGTTAAAACAGGCTGTTTCAGAAATGTTTGCAAGCAAAAAGAAAAATGTAAAGAAAATGTTAATTTCTTGGAGGAAGAATTTGTTACCTAGGTTGACCGTTAGCTTAACTCGTCCTGCATCCAACTCTAAGCGAAGGGTATCAGCAGATTCCCTAGATGTAGTTGCCATTAAAATGCCATAAGCTCGCTGGGACCTGAACCGTAAAGAAACATCTTCGGCTTCTGTATGCATTACAACAGGGAGCTGTATTTTCATAAACATACTTCCATCGTAGCTCAAAATTGTTGCCTCTGCAAACATAAAGGAGAAAATCATTTATTAAAGAATTATATTTACAGAAACTGCGCAAAGAGAACACAATAAATGTATCTTCACTTGGTATGACACAGAAAAATTACGTGTTACGCATCACTGTTACTGGGAAACATAAGCAAAGTTGTTTTGGGTTTGTTAGGTTCCGGTTTGAGTTTGGTTTTGTGTTTTTGGGGCGTTGGTTTTATTTGGTTTTTGTGGTTTTTAAGTGCATTATTCTGGTGCTTTTCAAAGAATCTAAATTGCTCTTTAATGCACGAGCCAGTCATGTAGGCATCCTGAAGCAGATGGGTAAATACACACGTGAAAAAAAATGCTTGCAAGGCTAGGCCTGTACTACTCAATATAGGTCAAAGCCTGTAAAAGATATTCAGGCAAAATTCATAGCCTATTAACAGGTCCTATCTGACCATCATCCGCCAAGATAATTACCTTAGGGTACTTTGGGGGGTTGGAACTAGATGATCTTTAAGGTCCCTTCCAACCCAAACCATTCTGTAACTCTATGATTCTATCAGCATTGCTACTACCAGTTACACTGACCATCCACTTAGCAAAAAGCCACGCAAAATGGGTAACTACCCCCAGCATGGTGTAGATGGAGCACAGATTGCTTCATGACCACCACGACGGCAGTACAGTAGAATCAAAAACACCCATACAAACATGACAGCCTCAACATGAGGACTGAGCCTGGACTTGGCACACTGAGGGCAAGATCTTCAAACTCCTGAGACAAGCAGATAACTGTCAGTTTCAGACATCACTGGAAACCCTCCCAGCAAGCAGTTCTGGCATCTGGCACAGAGTGGTCACAGCCTGTTAGACCCCAGAGCAACCAGCCACAAGTCTTCTCTTCCCAGCCTGGAGGCTGGGAAAGTTAGCAGAAAGACTGGATTTCTGTTCCTAGAAAGCAAAGGACACATCTATTTCCTAAATGTACTAAGAAGTACTTTTTTGCAGGAGGATGAAGCATTGCAGCCAGTTAATCAACACAGCCTTTGGAATTGGGTCTTAGGCTCACTGACAGTGGCATATCATGGTGGAAGACGCAGCGACAAGCAACATCCTCTACCCCAAGCTAAGAGCCAGTAGGCTCCGCAGTAACATTCTAAAACTAACCATACTACATAACTAAAACCACCACATGAAAGGCAAACCATAATATCTGAACATGCCTGTTTTATGAACATCTGATAGTTCACCTACCACTAATTCACTTCTTCCATGTGTCTTCTATATTCCTAAACCTACCCAAAACCTCTCAATCTTAGAAAGTGTTGAAGTATTAAGTGAGGTCTAAACAGGATGCTATGGAAACTTTCTTAGAAAAATAGGCAATCCTGAGGGCACCTCACTGAAAATAATACCAGTTACTTGCCCAAATGAGCAACAAGCAGGAAGACAGCAGAGAACACCTATGGACAGCTTCTGTATACTTGAATTTGCTGCAGTATCTTAGAGTTATCTAACAGCAAAGGTGCATTGTGGTCCCACATGCAATAATATTCTCAAGGCCTGATACCCTCATACTATCATTAATCAGTATCACAACTAAGACAGCACTTTTTTTCTTTTTAAACACCAATACTTTGACAGCTTGTCAAAACATTTTTTCATTCTGTATCTTGTATACTGTTAAAGATTAATCAGCTCTTCAAGGCTTCCAGCCTACATGGTCTATGGAAGGACAAGATGTTCCACTGTAATTCTGTGAGCATATTGGAGACAAAAATGATAGATGGTACATTCATTAATAATTCCAGCCTTCCCCAATACAAATTTGAGGAAAACAGGGATTACTAACACTGGCATGAAAGTCATTAGATGTAACAGGTTAGGAGAACACATTCACAGGTTTGATAACTTTTAACCATGCAGGTAATAATGTTTTCCGCATGTTCTAAAGTGAATTTTTTTCAGTGAAGGACACTGAATATTTAATTCTCACCAGATTCGTAAGAGATTTTAAGTCAATGAGGTTTCAGTGGGAGGCAATTTGGCTTTGCTCAGTTTTGGGTTGTGGTTTGTTGTTTTTTGGTTTGGGTTGGGTTTTGGTTTGTGTGGGTTTCTTGAGTTGGGTTTTTTGTTTGTTTGTTTTGTTGGTTTTTTTGTGGGTTTTTTTTTTGTGTGGTTGTTTTGGGTTGGGTGGGGTTTTATTGAGTGGGGAGAGCCGGAGAGCCAGGGCTTATAACTCATTCCTACATCTAGCTGATCAGTCTGTGCATTAAAACCTCCCAAGACCTTTTCCAAGGTAAACACGATTTAGGCAATTAAACGAGTCCAGCATGGAAGTTTAAGTTATATGCTAATATGAGAGAAAACAAAAGGTATTTTATACTGCCCATTAAAAAAATCACATTAATACTATTCAAGGGATTTATAAACTGGGCAAATTCAGATTCCGTAGGATGAATAATATTCGATAACTCTATACAGGTCTGTTGCTAAGTGATTAAATTACAATAACGTAAAAGTTGTCAGAATCAGCACAGGTACTGCCTGCTGGCTTTCCTACAATTATTCAGTCCTTCAGGAAGTTACAGAAAAAGAAGAGGGAACTTCCTCAATTTAATCAGAGATGACCTGTGAGTATTTAACATCATCGTGAACAGACCTGATGTGATTAGATACTCAATCCTCCTAAGCCATCCTGTGCCAGTCATTTTGGAAACAGATGTTCCAAGAACAGACCAAGGAGACTGAACAGAAGATCAAATGACTTAACAGCTCTGGGGCAATGAGAAAACCCCCTCATGTCAACTAGCTTCTATCATTATGGGAAGCACCAAGTCACAGGCCTCCTAAATACAAAGGTATCACAGAAAAAAAAAAAACCAACACAAACAAACTCCTGTAAAACTGGCAGGAAGCAGGGATGATTTGATCAAAGACAACTTAGCACTGCTGAGAGCCACAACCAAAGATTTGAGACACTACATATTCCTAAAATAAAATACTCAACTGTGCTCCATTTACTCATTTGAAATGAATCTGCTGATACAAATGTTGTTAGGAAAACTTTTTGTTGTTAAACCATGAATAAGTGACTGCTACATTAAGAAGGCTATATGATATTTTGTTGATATTGTGATCCTCTCTGAGGATGGCAAGCTGGATTTTGCCATGTGAATCATCTATTCAACTCAGCATCTCTTCCACTTGGCTCAGCATTGCTCTCAGACCTGCAATCTCCATGTTCTGCTGGTCAGAAGCTATCTAGTAGTACATGTACAAGACCTCTGTCAGCAGAAGGAGTTCCCTCTTATGTGGTGTCTGTCTTGTAATTCTTTGCGGTGATGCCTTCTTAGCCTATCATTGTGTTTGGTGAAATACAAGAATGGAAGAAAAACAGCAGGAAAGAAATAGTTTAAGATGAAATAAAAAGAGCTTGGTTTTACTTTTTTAGCACTAGAGATTGTTCCAGCTGTTTGATGGAACTTTTTCCAGCAGTTTAAACTTTCTAAAAATTCCATGAACTTTTTCCTTCAGTTACTTCAGTTGTGCAGAATGGACTGTTACTTTGCAAGGCCTGGTCAGTCAGATGGTGATCCAATGAGGACAGGCAATGCGGTTACACCACCAATGCAAACCTTGAAGGAACAGCTTGGCTAAAAGCATGTATTAATTTTTGCCTCTAACTTTTACTTTTTGGTTTTGCTTTGGACCAACTAAATCCAAAGTGATACAAGTCTCAGTTTTCTTTGAGATCTACACTGTTAACTGTTCTCACATAAGTGGTAGCAGAATGTCTTTTTTCTCTTGCTCAGCTTCCTCTTAATTATTAGATTACATGCTAATAGACTATAAGTTTAGCTCAGAATGTGCTATTCATTAAAAAAAATCAGAGTTTCCACAGCAGGGATTAATAATTTTACTACCACTTTAGTGTTGGAAGCATAGCATTGAAAAGAAAAACAGCAGAAAATCCTTACAAAACTCCACTGGCAATTTTCTGTGGCAGCAAATCAGTGCATGCAGTTATTGACAAGAAATAAACAGCAAGATGTAATTCAGAGATTGATAAAAATATTTTATAGATTCTTTCTTTGATATTTTTATAAACCTGATAATTAAAATCCATTGCTGCTTCTGTGCTAAAAACTCAACCAACCAAAACACCCAACAAACCAAAACTGAAGAGCCACTGAAGGGTTTGGTTCCCCTCTCCATTTTTCCTTCAATTTTTTTCTGATTAGAATCTCCAGGGCTGGATACTCTTCCTTCCTGTATATATACTACCTCCATCAGCACTGTGCCTATCATCAGGGAGGCACAACTAATGCTTATACAAGAGGATTCAGGACCTTAATTTCCACTTGGGCTAGGATTGCCTACATTACTGAAGGGACTGAGGCACCTAATACTTCAGACACTTTCCTACATCTGTTTCTACCCTCAGAAATGCTCAGATGAGTATTTATAGGGAGAAATAATTTTCTGAAGAGATGCTTTTCTTCAATTCACGGCTAATTTAAAGTGAAAGTACTATGGAGTAGCCATCTGAATTTCAACAATATTCCTTATCAGTTTTGCAGTCAAGTTTGTATTGTTTTTAACAACATGCTGCTTGGTAGTTATAGATGCTTACTGCATGTATTTTAACAAATAAAATAGATTCTTGTTTCCTCTGGACCCCTTGTGGTGCCTCTGAACTCCCAAAGACAGAATTACTAATTTTTTCCTGCTTTTTCAGTTTCAAAGTGGCTGCAACAATACAAGGACTGTGTTGCAGTTCACAGAGCCATTTTTAAAGCATGAAATCATCCGCTATGCCTGCTGTCTCCCACACAAACTTTACCCGGAAGGTGACAGAGGATATAGTCCAAAGCCATGCCAGAAGTATGGGAACAATCTGGATCATGAGTAATCAAGTGTTCAGGTTTGCTCTGCGACCCTTTTCATTTACCAGCAGCTACATCAGTCCATCCAGGCCCAAAGCTACAGTCTCAGTGAATCATGAGGATCCTTTCCATCCATCCAATGGAATAAATTCTTTATATGCAATAAATTACTAGATAATAAGTGAACAGAAGCCAAAATGATTCCTCCCAATTTCTACACTGGTATTATTTCAGGAATGAGGTCCTAAGCCACACTATAAAGGTGCTAAAACTTTAACACACAAAACCAGTAAGTTAAGTCAAAGATGGAATTACTATAATATTTTGAACACGAGTCTTCTACCATCTAACATCACATCACCTGTATTTCTTTTTCTAATTTTAAAGCATCCAGAGAATGCAAGGAACGAAAGCTGTATTCCTTTATTTAATGTGTATGTGTGTGTGCATGTACAACATGGACATACATACACAAATTATGAATAAACATATTTTCCCCTCCAAAATGTCACTTTGATAAATCTTTGCCTGCCTACTTTTTCTTCTCATTGTTTGATGAATTTACTCCTGTGCATTATTCATAGCCATCCAAACATGTACTCCTGCAAAAGGCTGTGCAGAGGCAATCACATACTGTGATCCACAACTAAAGTAAGATAAAGACAAATTATATTGCCGTGACATCTGCCCATCCATCTGCTGTAGTTTCCATAATGCACTAAAGCCAATCTACAGATTATACTGATATTTAACCTTACTGAAAATCAAGAATAAAATCAAGAATAACTTGGAACAGGATAAAAAGCACATGGATATAAATAAACCCATTAAGTGTACTAAAATTAAAATAGAACTGAGTTGTCTTTCATGTGTTTTGTGCACTGATAACCTGACTAAAATTATTTCAGATCCTGTATTGTGCATCCACATATGGACATTAGTACTCCTATTTTAGGGGTAGTAGCATGAAAAATAAAGGATGGCACTAAAAAGTAGCTAAACGCTTTTGTTTACTAAAGATACCTTAATCACTTAACATTAAGTTATATAGTCCAGTTTAATCTCCAATATTTTAGTCTCTTTTTATTTATTGCTTACTCTTCTTTGTGAACCTGTATTGTTTGTTGAAAAGAACATGTTCCTATTTTATGTAAATTAGTTAGAACAACTAGAATCATGTTGCTAATAGCACCAAATACAAAAGTGTATCAGTCACATCATATGGGTGGTAGCTGTAACTACTTTGTGTGGTAGGAGGCCAACAGAATCATCACTTTCAGAATCACAAAAGCTATAGTCTTATTAATGCATGACCATTTGGGAGATTAATATTCCTAAAAAAGAGATCTCCTTTCAGTGTAGTTTCCTCTGGAGAGGGAAGCCCAAGAGCAGGAAATGATCCCATAATGCCTGAACTGCTGCACATAGATCTGTTGGACAAGAACCAAATACCACTGTAGAGAAACCAACACCACCAGTATAGTATCACACTGCTCCCACTGGGAGAATACACTGGGAAAATCAAGCTCTGCAGTGGAAGATGGTCAAAAATAAAATATGGAAAATAAAAAAGACAAAGGTTTCTATATAAAATATTACCACCTGTCAAATATATTTATGAAACAGGCTATGATGAAGCCTGCTTTGAAGTTCTTTGCAGATGTGCGTGTGATTTTCTTTTTAACACACGTTTCCTAGCTCCCAAATGGAAAGAATACAAATTCTATTTTCATTTCTGCCACCTGTAATAGCAGACATTTGCCACAGGGTGGTACACCAGACATGTTTAACTGAAGGCTCTTGTAATGCATCAGACAGCTCAGTTATGCCCTCTGCCAGCTTCACTCCACCACTAACAGAACAACCTGGAGATCTCAGAATAACTGCTCATGAGCCAAAGACATCTCTATATTAAAAAAAGAGAAAACAGAAAAAAACAGAAGAAACAGAGAATCCATGTGCAAATGCCAATAACATGTTGGTATTCATTCTACATAAATGCACGTTTATTTATGTACAACTTAAGAAATTAAGACCTGATGTGTGTTTAAGAACACATTTTTGTTTCATCTTACTAACCAGAACAACGAATCAAACTAGATGGAAAGAACTAACATTCCCAGCCAATAAACTTCAGGTTTAGATTTCAGCTTGAAGAGAAACTATACTGTGTCAGTTGCAGGAGGAAAAAAATATGATTAGAAAAAAATTAAGGCCTTTTACCTGACATGAGAAATTTAGAAACTGTCTTCCAGGTATGGGCATCAGAGAGCTGGTGAGAATTTTTTAAGTTGAACCAAGTCAATATATCTGGAAAAGTAATCAGCTGCAGTAGTATACGTGTGCTTTCCGGAAAAACAAATGTATTCTGGCTGCAGCCAAGGACTGTAAGGTACCTTTGTGGAAAATAATTTTCT
>JANHGB010060061.1:0-11456 GCA_026283785.1 Coracopsis vasa
AACCCTTAATAAATATGTGTGCAGATGCAAAAAACAAAAGGAGACAGACCTTATTTTTTTTTAATTCACCCTTGATGTCATCAGAAAAGGACCAAGTAGCCAGAAGACACAGACCTGAGGAATTTCTCTAGGAAAAGTAGACGTTCTGGTATCAGATCTGCTCCATTCACTTTAGGCTGTTATGTGACTTAAACATGGCTTCTGTCAGAAGTCATGAAGTGGAGTGTTGGAGACTTGTTCTCACTTCTTTCTTACCATATCTCCCCTGTAATAAACAAGACAACTTATTTTGCTCTGGTCCTCTGGGTGTTGTGGTACAACCTGGAGGGACAGTGTAGAAGCAGAGCCAGTCCCTTGGACAATGCAGTTTTCAGATTGCTTGCCATTTCCAGGCAGATCCACATTTGTTGACAATAAAGTGAATTAGAGAGGCAACAAGGCACGTATGAGTCATAAAATGGGTCATACATGAAAACAGCTTGAAGCTATTAATACCTAAAGTTGCCATTTAATAAATAATAAAGAGGCTGGTCCTAGCCATACAGTGACATTTCAGATCTTCTGGGAAAGGCAGTGTTGGCCTGGGTAATTTTCTTAAGTATTATTGATAGAAAAGGGGTACAGACGGCATTTAATATTTGCTTATGTACTGATTTTTATACTGAAACACATGTCTGACTCTGAAGATTAAGATCTTTGGTGCTTTGCTGAAATGAAACCAGCAAAATCCTTCATCTTAAGTAAGGAGTACAATGAACTTAGGGTCATGTCTCAGAGTTAATGTCAGAAGCAAACTAAAATACATGAAAAACTGGTGCATTAACTCCTTGCTTCTGTGCAGTTATCCTTTACCTACCTATGAAATAAATAAATGCAAGGCAGCTGAACATACAATTCCATAAAAGGACTGAAATAAAAGTAAATTTATGCTGTATTTTTTCTGAAATAAAAATGCTGGGCATGTGTGTTTAACAAGCCTGTAAAGCATTTTTTTCCATTTCAGATACTGTGTTTATTAATATCAGTGTCAGTTTCCAAAATCATACTCACTGACTGAGCACCTACTCAATATTTTGGATGTTTTCACCCTTGCTCACATGTAGTCTCATATCTTCTTTCTTATTCAAGCCCGCTCTAAAAAACAATATATTTTCCACATGTGATTTTCAGTAGATTTCTTCATTATAACAGTTGGGTGCTTCACAGACACCAATGAATGCTTATTCATACGGGTCCTGTGTGGCAAAACAGTAGTATCTTCATTTCACATGTTAGGACACTAAGCAGAAAAAGATATATGCACATAAGTTAATTCTGGCATGTTTCAGCTTTGGGAAGGCTGATGTTAAGATCTTATTGATGAAACGCTATATTTTCTCTATGTGCACTAGAAATACGAAGGCCTTAAAGAAATTAAACGAACACCCAAAACAGGATCTCATTGAGTCCTTCAAAGTGGCAGTTAGCGTTTCAGAAGGGTTGGGAGCTCATATCTACACTACCAACCTCTTCCACTATGGAATGAACCAACAGCTGGGGCTAATCCATTACCTTTTGGGTAAATCTGTAATAGACATGAATAAAATGTAAGAGTTGCATACATCTACTATGAGGAAGCTTGTTCTACGTAGGCCCAGCTTCATATTTCCTGCTTCTCCCTGTCAGCCTTCTTTTTTCCTGGTGCTCTGCAACATGCACTTACTCTGTTTCAGTCCTGTTCATAGTCCCTGCCCCAGTCTAAGTCTCAGTCCCTGAGTACCTATAAATTCTACTTTTATCTTCAGTTCAAACTTCTGGAGTTTCTCCTTAATCTTTACCTTTTTGGTCCACCCCAAAATCTTCCAGGTCTTATACAATATCTATTTTCTCCTATTAGATCACTCCTTCTTCATCCTTTTTCTGTCTGCCAGCTCACAAAAGCCTGCTGCAGCACCTTCACCAGAGATTCAAAGTATCTGGCTTATCAGACTCACCAGATTTCTTCACTGGCCCCATTCTGTTCTTCAACAAGACCACCTTTATTTACTCCTAGTTCCATATTCCCATTCTGCCATCTTAGTTTTTAACAAAGTTTTGCTGGTGTGACTTCTGCCAAACTCTTTAGAACTAACACAGATGAAGCAGGATCTTAGAAGCAAAAGAGAGACCATTTTTTCTCATTCCCAGTGTAGTGTGATATGGGTTGTACAGGCAAACTATAAGCTGAATGGAAAACGACTCGACTGCTAGTCTCAACGGGTTCCTATTAGCAGTTCAAATTTGCCTAGGAACTAGTAGCACTCCTGTGCAATCAATACCAAGGTGAATATTTAATTATCAAAGGGGAAGAAGGGAGAAATTGCACCCCTAGCAAGTTAATGAACAACGCCAAACTAGGAGGGGATGGAAATATGCAGAATGGTAGATATGCTGCAAAGCAAAGCTGCCAATCAGACGGACCTCCTCAGGCTAGAGAAGTGACTCAATAGGAATCTCATGAAGTACAACACTGGAAAATGCAGAACCATGACCTGGGATGGAATAGCTCCCTGCAGAAACACAGAAGGGGCTGGACAGCAGCTCCGCAGAGGATGACCTGTGGGTGCTGGTGGACAGTTGAACAGGAGTCAATAGTGTGCCGTGGCAGCAAGGAAAGCCAAACACATCTTGGGCTGTACTAATAAAAACATAGACAGGAGGTTGAAGGCAGGGCTTGTTCTCCTCTCCTTATAAGACTGCTTCCAGTCTGGGGCTTCCAAGCTAAAGAGAGTCTTTGACAAACTGGAGCAAGTCCAGTGGACAGCCACCAAGATTAGAAGAGGGCTGGAACAAAAGACATGAGGACATGCTGGAAGAACTGAATTTGGTTTTTCGTCTGAAAAGAAGACTAAGGCAGGATTTTATTTCTGTCTTCAACTACATAATTGGAGAGTTTAAAGACACAGAGGTAGGCGCTTCTTGGAGACACATAGTGAAAGGACAAGAGACATCTGAAACTCTTTGGACAAAGAATGTTGTGATTATACATTAGGAAAATTTTTAACAGCCAGAGTGGTTCAGAACTGTAGCAGATTGTCCTGTGTGGATATGAAGTCTCCACATCTTGGTATCTACAAAACACAACTAGATAAGAGCCTGAGTAACCTGATCTAACTTTGAAGTTAGGCCTGCTTTGACGAGGATGTTGACCAGACAATTTGCAGAGGCCCCTTCAAACTTGCATCACTCTGTGATTCTCATCTCTCAGTAACTTGCCTCAGCCCACAGTAATAATTGCAGAGGAAATCTTGTTGAAAAGCTGTGCAGCTGTGCAATGAAGCAGCTCCACACATTTTGTCAGAGAAGGATGCTTTTACAATCAAGTCAATATATAATCACTAGGAGAGGATAGAGCATGCATGACACATGAAATTTTATATCATTTAGCTATCAAATGCAACAAAATATCCCACCATGAATAGCAAGATGCTACAAGAATATGTAGGTTAAATTTGAGGTTTAAATATGATAACATCCCCATCTACCAAGTATCAGAGCTGTATCTCTGATAAAGAGGTGTTTGGGCTGTCCTACGGAAAAGGTGGTTGCAAGCGTTTGTTGGTTTGTTGCTTTGGGTTTTTTTTGCATGGGTATAGCAAAATTTTCTTTTCCCTTCAGGACACTTAGAAAGTTGTGGCCTCTTTTGTCAAAATGTTGTCAAAAAAGTTTACCTGAGATAATCACCTAACATTGAAAATGTGAGCCGAAGCTGGACAATGTAAGTAGCTAAAAAAGAGAGGAAACTAGGCAGACTTAGCAATAAGCAGTGTTGCTAGAACTGTGTGTAAATAAAGTAGAGTTTTGCTTTGAGATGTTAAAAAATTTCTCTGTAGAATCAGATTTATTTCCACTTTGTGTTTTGGTTTTTTTTTTTTTTGTTACTGCTTGAACCAAGAAGAAATAGTAATTTACCGATGTGCAACCTGCTTCAGCAAGTTTGACTCCAGCTGCAATATGCCTGGTAGGCATTCTTAATACATGCCTTTTACAATTGTACTGGTACTGATATTTTTGCCATTAAAACTTTCAGCTCTGCTATTTTATATGGATTACTATCTTACCACCTTTCTCCACGAACCTAATTAGAACGCTCTCAGATATTCAATATTATGCCAAACCACCATTTCCAAGATTGTCATGCTTTTTCTCTTATTAGTACTTTTGTAGATGAAAATTAGGATTATATTTCTCATAGCATGGCAACACAAAGCTGTAAATACCTTTCAACTTTTAAATTTGAAATAATCCAAACCATGCAAAACTATTTCAAGGTAATAAATGTGCTACAGTGGCTCATATGTTGGCAACATACACATCTTTTCTTGCTTGTGTTTATCAATACGGCTGAAGAAGAAGTATCATTTTACTGCAGAATGGAAGCAAACAAAGCTCTTCTTTGACATATTAGCTCTCCAAAGATATCTAGATTTGGTACACACTCTCAGCCATGCTGTGCTTTGCACAGCTACAGCTTCCTGGATACAAGGATTCTGTGATATGTAATTTGAAACAGGGACCTTGCTGTCAAGTCCAAGTTGTAACTAATAGCAAAAGCAGGGAACACTTACTTGAATTAATTTTCTTTAGACTCTAGCTGACACATATCATTAAAAAATAACTAGAGGCTGCTTGATCAAGATAGCTCAGCAAAATAAATGTTTTAAGAATGTTTACCAGCTTTATAAACTGAAAACACAGATGACAAAGTATTATGTGACATTTTATTTTTTGCCAAAGATCCAATTTTATAGTACTTGTCTTCAACAGTGAAATTAAATGATGATTTTTAGAGTTAGCACCTTCTAAGCTTCCATCTGTTTACAGATCAACTTGAAGAGAAGAAAGTAAGCTTCTAAAAACTGGAATATTTCATGGATTTATGAATGAATAGATCTTGTCTTATAAACCTGAACTGCATTTAAAGTGGGGAAAAAAAAAAAAAAGTGAAATAGAAAGAAAGCAGTAGGTATTACATATTCCAATTTTAACAGGGCTATATGTAGAAAACACAGTGGAAGCTATCTCAAAAGCATATTACAAGTTTCCAGTCTTGTGGTGTAAGATTTGGGTCCTAAATTTTATCCTGCATCTTCTTCTGCAGCTGCTGCTTTATGCACAGCATCTTTCTAACTCTTTTTATTTGGCATAAGCTGAGACTTCCTGTGTTGCAGTAAATTTCCTTACCCCTACCCAGGATGCCCCTTTGTAGCATCCTCGAAAGTTTTCCGTAGTCATGTCCTAGCAGAGCAAATTGGTTCTGAAGTAGGCTGCAGTGACCAAAGCAGTGTTTCTGCATGACAGCAAGTAATAAAAAAAGAGGAAGGGAAGATTAGAACTAGCAATCAAATTGGACATTTGCACCACAGGTTGATGAGACTCTGAAAAAAATTCTAAGCAGAAATAAAGCTTTTCCCTGGGAAATTGCTTAAGAGCAGCTTCCTTATTTGCATGGGTCCTGAAGAGGTAGGTTTTGACAGTTGGCAGCACTGTGAGAGAGCAGCACATGGAAACAGAATGCAACAAATTCCACCCATGTTGTCTCATTCAAGAGGGACAGCACTCTTGAATTGTTGTAGACAATAGCTGTGGACTGAAATTCCACCCACTGGATGTGAAGTGTTTACGTGCATCGCTGATAGCAGTTAGTCACCAATTGCTTATTTAAGAAGTCCTCTTCTGACTTTCAACATTTACTGTTATTTTTTACTTTTAATAATGGCTTCCATGCACTGAGGAAAAGGGAGTCATCTTTTCTTATTTACATAGATGTTGGCTATTGTGTCAGTAGTTAACACTGTCACTGCAATAATTGGAAGACCACTGGAATTGTTATGTATATCTATCAAATAGGATTTATATTTAGACAGTCATATTTGAGCTCTGTGTTTTCTGAGGACTAGAAAAAGGTTAAAATAAAATGCCCAGATCACTCCTGAGTCCAATACTGTTATCAATATCTCATCAAGGAAGAAGGTTAGCATACAAATTGATGATCTTCTTGTCTCTAATGGGTATTGCTGCAAGTATATGGTAAGCTAAATTTGGCAAGCAGTATTTCAGATGTTCTTAGATGAGTACCAGAAGAAGAAATATCTTGAGCCAGATGATGTAGGAACCTTCCAAGCAACTGTAATCTGAGTTTGGCAGAAAAGCAGAAGTGCCTTGCCCTGCCCTGCCCAGTGTTACATTGATTAGGGTTCCTAATGAGATGTGGTAAGTTATGACCTTTTGCAATTCACGGAAAAGGCCACCCGAACACACAGGGATAGTGTACAACCTCGGATGTGACTTCTCTCTGTATAGCAAAGTTTACAAACAAGCCCCATAATTAATGCAATGAAATCAGCAGTTTAAAAGAGAATGGTGAAGGACAGCATCTCCACTCTAATCTGAGTTCTGATGCCTGAAGAGATAACAGAAAACTCCCTGCAGACAGACTAGAGCGCTCATGATTAGTTTCAGTGTTTCATTGTCAACAATATCAAATTACCAAAATTACCTAAAGCTCCATTTGTTAGAAGAACTGGATGCACTTCAGTTGCAGGACTCTTCTCCCCTATGCTTGTTTGGAGCTATGCCGTAGCTCTGATCAGCCTTTCTTGTTGATTTAATAAAAATGCTGGCATTTGATGTTCACTTTGCAGTTGCTGAAGGAACTGATGCCAACAACTAATGCTTTATCAGAGCAGATATGGCCAGCAGTGTTTGCTGTTTCAATAGCCTTAGAGCAAGAGTGATCAAGGCCAATGAAACAGAGTCAATTCCACGTCTTCCTCTAAAGAGACATATTGCAGTGTCTGTTTGAAGGGAGATTACAGATGGTGACCACTTGACTCTTTAGAAACAGGAGATGTAAGGGTGGGATTAATTTCACAGAACTCTGGACATCACTGGGCATCCATCTTCATCCAGTAGATAACTATACCAGAGTGAGTCACTTTAGCCATCTTTTGTAGTATAGAAAGAGAAACTTGTACTTTTAGAGCCTAATGCACCTGATCTATTTAAACTGGATACCTTAAAAGGAGATAATGTGTGTGCTTCTTTTTGTGCCTCCACAGACTATAAAGGGAGTTCCTGTGAAGGTTTGATGCCATTGTCCGTGCTGCAGGCCAATTGAGGTGTTCTAGGTGATGACCCTGACTGACATCCAGCTCCTACTCCAAAAAGGTATAGTGACACAGTAAGTCCTGTGTCAATATCCACTAGACCCATCTGACCTTATGACCTTGAAATGGCACCAAATGCCTAAGGAGTAGAAAACTGAATAAAGACCTAGGTGTCTAGATTAAATTAGATAAACCTCATCCACATGGGCTACCTGAACAAACATGGGGTTTAGCCACAGGCTTCAAATCCACATGGCCAGGACTTGGTATATGAAGCATTTGCTTGATCTGTGGTTTATGCAAAAAATCATCTGCTAAAGAAGTGAAGAAAGTTTTCTTCAATAAAAGGAAACACTGAAAAGGAAGCTCAGAGAGAGCAGGTGAGAACCATCTCCCTGCCTTGGAAGAAAGGAGAATAATGAGAAAGCATAACAGCTCCTTTGCCCCTTTCCAACGGTGCCTGGCCTTATTCAGGGTCACAAGGAGGCACAGAAAATGTGCTCCTCAACAATCTAGGTTGATGACTTTATGGTGCAAGCACACCTGCAGCAGGATCCATCCACATCAGCACATTCGCTAAGAAGAGCCGCAGAAACAGCAAAACTGTATTGTACAAGCCCCTCATAACTATAATGTGTGAGTATTTCTGAACTTTTAACAGGTTTATCTTTTCAACATTTCCATGAGATAGGATTTCCATGAGATAGGATAACTCCGTGTTTTCCTGTCTCTTTCATTACAGACAGCAATTGCTATAAAATTGTCAGAGATATCAGCACAACCTCTGAAAACAGGAACGCTCCGAGTGTTTAAGAAACTGCCTGAACACTTTAACTGTTCAAAAGAGGACCTCAGAGATGCTTTAGAGAAAAAATAATATTAAAAAAACCCAATCTTTAAAAACCCCCATAAAACAAAGCCAGAAAACCTCCCTGGAACACTACATTACATAGTACTTCCTCATTTTATGGAATAACTCATACTACATAAAAAAAGAAAACTTATCTTTCAACTTTGCATTCACTGTAACATTCTTTTAATTTTAACATTCGTAAAAATCCTCTTTGTTTAGAACTCAACATGAACAGCTAGAAAGATTCATAATGAATCAGACAAGGTAAGAAATTACATATTGGTTTATGTAACTGTGTTTTGGACTGACGGATTTATGAATTACAGCAGAGGAAGGAATCAATCTACATTTGCAATATATCTGAACTTTAACAAGCATTAAATATTAAAGCTGTGATCATATTCATTGGGACAGCAGGTTTAAAATTATTAGAGTCAGTTTCAGTATGACAATTGGGACTAAAGCTAAATAAATACTTTATTATATTAATCTAAACCTAGAATCTGAGGTACTAGGAGATTCTTACAAACCAGCCACTAAAACTCAGGGAGCAATGAATGATTTTTCATGCAGTATTTCTGTTTATACACTGATTTGCTCTGCCTCTGACACTCACTACAGACTGACAGACAACTCCCTCATCAGGTAACTGTTAGGTGCTAACCCATTTTTGCCTGCTTTTTCTGGCCAAATTTGGAAGCAGCAGCAAACACAGGCTACAAAGATCCTGAAGTACAGGCATGATTTTACTTTAGATCTGAGAAGTGCAAACTCAATGGTATGACACAGGAATATCACATACTGGCAGAATAAAAAGGATTAATCTTTGCTGTTGCTTGTAGTAATATACTGAGACAGATTATCCTACTGAAAGGCATCTTGGTTTTTCTCAAAAAATCACAAGAAAATAACCAGAAATGACCAGAACTCAAATGTAATACTTAAAACCAAAAGAAACCTTTCCATTAATTTTCTGTAATGCTCATGAGTACAAGATTTCCTGTAATAATAATTAACTATTAGTTAGTATTTAATAAAACAAAAAAAAAAAAAACTATAAAAATAATCAAGAAAAAATACAGGTGAAATTTGAGGAGAATTAAAAACATAGCTAGCACTATGTCTTCTCCCTTTCACTAGAAGATACAGACATTGTAAGACAAGAGAAACGTACTTTAATTTGTCTCTCTATAAAAACAGCCACAAGGTCAGACATAAAAGGGGTCAAATTAAAGACAGCACAATTTGAATTAAAAAGGCCCCTTCTTTTTTGTCAAATTCTGATGTCCCATGATTTAGAGACTCCAGAAAGGAGGAGATTGGGAGGGTAGGGGGGAGTTGATTCTTTACAAAATCAGTCTTTTCTTTATGTATTGTTATGTTCTTCAGCTAGATATAGAAGCCTGTCATCTCACTGCAGTAAGAGACAAAGCCTTTCTCAAAAGGAAACACTATCCGAATGACATAAATTGTAACTTCAGAATTAATACATATGTGCCTACAGTGAGCATCATTTTGAATATTTATTAACAAAATCAAGTGACGTTAAAAGTTTTATCACATACAGTAAATTTTGAGGTTTGTGACTGAAGATTTTTAACAAGTTTTTATCTAAATATTAACAAACTGCTATTTAGGGTCCAACCTACAATGGCAATTTAATGTCCCAGCCACTTATATCACTGAGTGCAGCATTTGCATCTCAAATCCAGAGTATAACAGGATGATGCAACATAAACACTTCAGTCTTACAAGCTACAGCACAATTCTGTTACACAGAAAGGTAAATGAGAGTTGCAGAGGAGTTTCTCTGGGTCTTAGGTTACACTACTTACTATATGGGAGCAGGGAGCCATATAATAAACTGACCATGATCCATTTTAAGTTTTGTTAGGGCTTTTAAGTTTGAGAATTTTTGCCTTTACTACTCCTACTGGTAGGTTGTTCCAGTAACTCAACATTTTTGTACTTAGACATCTTCCAACCTCCTGCATCAATCTATTCATTGCCAGACTACACTGCCCCGTGCTCTCTTTTGTCCCATAATCCAACTGATACCAATGAGACTAGCCAAATGAATAAAGCAAGTTGGGAATTCATGCATTGCAATATTTTTAGAATAACATATTCTTAAACCCCCTTATTAGATATTTAAATATTTTCCAGACACTGAACACCTATTCAGATTATTTTTAACAGACTACTGGTGATTGAATTTGTGCCAAAATACAAGAATAAAGACCTAATACTTAAAATTGTGAGGGCAATAACTTCATAAATAAAACCTTGGAAAAATGAAAATTTAAAAAAATCAAAGCTTTTATCAATATAATTACAACAGTACTATGCCTGCTAACAAAAGATAATCATAGGAATCGCTTTGATGCACAATTCTTGCTACCACATCAGATGTGGTTTACAGAATTATGGCTCGAAGGGGCCATTAAATCATTTCTATAACACTCTGTGCAGACACACAACCTGCATATCCGAGAACATAAACTCACTTAATTACTCCTGCATTAAGCCTCATCAGTTGCATATGGTCAAAACACATCTTCAAGGGAGACACCCATCCTTCATTAGAAATGTCAGGAAATGGGGAATCCAACACTGGCCTTACATATTTGTCCCAGTAGTTGAACTTTAAAAGTATGTTAATTGTATTTTTAAGTGTCTCCCTCAACTGACTGTTTAAAAATAAAATGACATTAATTCCATAGTTCAACTTCTAGTTCCAGGTGATTCTTGCTTTTATTCCCCCTAAAGTAAAATACCCAGAATATAGTGCATTTTCTATCTGTGCATTTCAGCTTCACAAATTCACTACTCCACTGTTTACACATCAAAGGTCAGTTACACACTTTTCACCACAGGTTTACACTGGACATTTGTGTAAAAAAACCCCTTTAATCTAGCACAAAGCCTCACTCTTAAGTCACTGGCAATCATTCAGGATCTTTATACTCTGACATGTATTCACTTTTCCTAGAGGTTTTGTATTTGGTTGCACTAAAACGCATTTTGTTTGAACCAATTCAATTAACACTGTACCGGACAGTCTGACATAACTGTTACCTAGCATATCACCAGTGTTTATTCCATCTGCTCCCCAAAACTGATTAATCATTTGCAAAAAGTGCAACCATCATCTGTTTTTTTGGACCAGATTCTGCAACCAGATTCTTAGGCTGAGTTAGCCTGTCTTTGAGAACATACGCTGCTGCTCACAGTAGCACGCTGTATTTTGCAAATAAGTCTGGCAGAGTCTGGCCGTCAAGAGGGAAAAAATAACTTGCTTTCATTTTTCAGATTCATTCCATTTCTAGCAAACTCGCCTATATCTCTCAAATAAAAAGACAGACACGGAGTTTTGGAAAAAATAAAATGACATCTAACTGTTCACTTTGATTCACTGAAGCCCAGTGTGATAAACTGATGCAAAACTATGCTATTAAAACTGCATGAACATTAAC
>JANHGB010060069.1:0-16530 GCA_026283785.1 Coracopsis vasa
TGACCAAGGACTTTCTGAGTCTCATGCTCTGCCAGGGAGGAGGGAAAGCCGGGAGGAAGCAGAGACAGGACACCTGATCCGGACTGCCCAAGGAGGTATTCCATACCACAGCACGTCATGCCCAGGATGTAAACTGGGAGTTACCTGGAAGAGCTAGATCACTGCTCGGCCGGGCGGGGTGGTGAGGTGGTGTATTCTCTTCCCTTGTTATTTCCTTTATCATTATTATTATTGATGGTAGCAGTAGTGATTTGTGTTATACCTTAGTTACTAAACTGTTCTTATCTCAACCCATGGAAGTTACATTCTTTTTGATTATCCTCCCCATCCCTCCGGGAGCAGGGGGAAGGAAAGAAGTGGGGGAGTGAGAGAGAGACTGCGTGGCTAATTTATGGCTGACTGGGTTTAAACTACGACAATGATATATATCTAGTGTTTCCATGCAGATTTCTTTAATCCATTTTGTTCTTCTGGTTTGTTCAGGACAAAAAGTTCCAAGGTTATATTTAAATACCATATGCAAATCAACCTCTGTGCAATTGTCAGCAGCTTATGGTTGTTATTCAAAATGTAAAACACAACACTGGTAAATAAAACATGTAGAAAAGAACCTGCCTACTTCATTCTAGCTCTATGTTGTAATTTATAATTTTGTGAAGTAACCTTAAGCAACAGAATTAGTAATGTACTTTCCTCTCTTCAGAATGCAGCACTATTCTCCCACTAGATCTGGTAACTTCCTTTTAAATAATAAGCAATTTCTTCCTGGAAACCAAGCAGTGACCTTCTATTTATTTGACATATGAGCTTAAAAATGCAATTTAGTCTTGGGAGACATGACATTGACAAGATCTCTGGAATCTGGACTGGACAAAATTTCACTAAATTGAATACTTTTTTTTAATTTATAAACATGAAAGTCACAGAAAGTTTGAACTCTACCAAAACCCCACCATCTCAATCCTTTTTTTTTTTTTTTTTAAATTTTTTTTTAATTTATTTTTTTTTTAATTACTAACAACATTTTCCTTATATACATAAAACTCTAATTATAGACTTTGAGATCATATTAAGCTTTTATTTTGTTTCCTCCATGTCACATTTTTGTTTGAAATGAGTACAAGTTCTGTTGAGGTAACAAGACAATGAAGCACGCAAGTAATGAAAGCTTTTTAAAAGCTGCATATGAAAATTCCTTTTAACTTAATTTTGCTATTCAGAGTGGAAGTGTGTTAGAAACAACTGAGCTAACAAGGACCTAATTCTACTCGACTTGATTGCTTTTCAGTTAGTTCCACTGTGTGAAGTTTCACATTTCAAGATCCTTCTGTTTTGCATGAACATAAATGAATAATTACAAAAGATACAATTGAAAATCAGACATAGAAAGGGCTTGGAGTAGAAGTTGATTGCAATATAATTCTCCAGATCTTCAATGGAGAAATTAAAGGTCCTTCTCACTGTGAAGTGGGAAAAAAATGAGCATATATATATGTAACAACAAAATGAATATGTATATATTAATATGTGTGTATATATATAACTTTTGAGAATTCACAGCGTGTCAGTTAGTTACCGGTCACTAACATAGGTTCAAGATGCAGCTGGATTTCTCTCACTGCAATATCCGTTTTTTTTTTTTTGCATTACAAAGAAAAGAGTTTTTTAAGCTTTCCCTCGAGGAGACAGCATGCATTTTCTCATTGTTCTTAACTGTGATTTTATTACTCATGTAATGTTTTTGAAGGAGCATTTTTCTAGTAATACTGACCAACAGAGTGAGATGAAATAATATTTTTATGCCACATGTGAAATTGGTTTAGTGATTTTTCTTTCCTTTCTGCTATAGCCTGGTAATTGAAGTTCATATGTTGCTAGAATAAATACTGCAGTTTAAAAACTGCTGTGATATAAAATTCTTCCCGATATTAACAAAAGTCTTAGTAAATATTTATCTTTTATATTCCCTTAGTTAATAAAGGTGTTCAGTATATAAAATAACAAAAAAAGTACTTTCTTCAGAGATCACTCTTCACTACATTCCTTTTCATATTAAAAGCCTAAGATGTCTATGACTTCTTGCTACATTTCCTGAAGAAGATATATTACATATAAAAAAGATGAAGGTTTGTGATAGATACAGATAAAATGAAATATGTTTTGTGGTCCAAGGTAAGATTTAAGAACTGAAATGTATAGGCAGAAGTTTACTATGTTAACATAACTGGTTTTTATAAACAAGTAAACTAAAAATTTCTGGTCTTACTGTTCTGGTCTCAGAGGACCAGCAGTGTTCTTGACCACGACTGAATTTCCTTATAGATTTCTATACAGTCTCTGTAGATATAGCCATAGTATCTGAACTGTAGAAAAATATGCTGGCTTACTTTTCAACTTCATCAGTTCCTAAGCTTTCATGAGCACTTAATTCCTCACATAGAAGGAAACAGTCATGCCGTAGAAGCCTGTGGACCATGAAGGGTAATTGGATAAGATCTTTTGAAAGATTTACAAGCCTGCCAAGGATTGTGCCAGCTTTAAAACTGACTGATTCAGTGTGAAAAGATCTGAACAATTCTGACCTAAAGGTTTAAAGAGAGACCTTTTCTGTGAGAGTGTAATTTAGAGCCTGTAATAAAAGTGTATTGAAAAACACCACAAGGAAGAAAACACCCATAAATTCTAGAGCTTAATATTACATTACAGGACACTTTTTGGTGACATATCCTCTTGTCTTGCAACATACCCCTGTTGCTTGAAACTGTTTTTAATTGGTTTTCTTTAAGGGTTACAATGGTAGCTCATCCATAAAAGGATAAAAAAAGCCATTAGTTTTATACAGCTGAGAATGTTGATTTGCTTTCCCTCTTCCTATGTGTACATGAAAAAGTAAGACTAGGTCTTTGTACAGTGTAATAGGTAAAAAATAAGGGGAAGAATCACAAAAAAATTTAGACAATTTATGTGCAAAGGGTAGATTCTCAAAATTCCTGTTTAACATGTGTACTACCTTTAATACCCAATATGCACCCAGCAGTAAAATTCTCTGTGCTCCTTCGTTTCTATTGCTGTACAGTTCACTATGGACCTGTGCAGTGCCTAAGCCACTGCGGACTACAGAAGCAGGATACTTTCTCCACTCTTATCACCTGCAAGACCCAGGTGAGTCAGCCTACCTCTGAGATAAATGTGAAGTGTTGCTGCTTCTTCACAGTTTCCCAGCGGTAAAGCAATAGCAAGTAATGCAAAAGTTTCACTCAAAATCCTTAGGTGACACCTACACATTAAGCCCTGCAAAGAGACTATTTTGCTTGTCTTTGATTACTAAAACTTTACACAGAAATTAGCTTTAAAGCCTTTGCAACCAAGATGTATTACATGCAATGAGAAATACAATGTAAATTGTATCTGGAACCTCTTGGACCCCTGCTTGTATAAACTGCTATAAGCATGTCTCTGTAGTAAAGACCTCTGCATTTCCGTGTAATATTCTTAATGTAATATTCATGAAGAATAGCTTAAAAATCAAATTACATGTAATTTTCATCACTTTTAAAGAAGGGATCTAAATCTCTGTTTCCTTTGAGATCTGTGATTTAGTCAGTCCTGGGCAAAATGTACATACAGGGGCAGTGTCTCATCCAAGAGCCATGTGCACTACTTTGCACTTCTCAGACACAAAATACTATTGCCTTCACTGAAGTCCTAGCACTTTTCTTCCACAGTTTTTTACCACTGACCTTTAGAAAATATTTCCTGTCTTCCCTCATTTCTTCTGATTATAGGCCTTTTAGGGTTGTTATTTGTGTGCTCTAAATTTATAATGTGTGCCTGTGAGTACAGATTTTTGAAGGCATGTGACATAAATATAGCAATGACTAATACCTTCATGCAGTCTCACAATCACTGAATTTCGAACTAAGATCTGCCCTCAGGCTCCTGTTTGAATTGCAGTGGTGTGAGCAACATGCCTCTAGGACAGCTAAGAACAGTCTCCACCTGGATACCAGTGGGGAGTGTATCCAGAGATAATCACAGCATGAACTGGCAGCACTAGCTGAAGAGCTAATCTTGGGAGGGAAAGATCAAAGGGTAACTAAGAGGCACAAGGGAAATCTCGGGGGAGCTTCCAAATGGTGAAAAAAGCATCAAAGACATCACCACAACAGTTAGAGAAGTACTCAGAGAGAGACAGTGAATCTGCTTGAAGAGGATAGGCTGAATTAATTTGTGGAACTAGATGATCTTAAGGTCCTTTCCAACCCTAACTATTCTATGATTCTATGTTTACAAACTTAGACTTTGAGATAAGGCAATGGGAACGTCATAGAGTAGCTTATTTGGTGTGTATGTTTGGTTTTTTTGTTTGGGTTTTTCTGTTTTGTTTTTTTATCTTTTTTTGTTTGTTTTTTAATTTCGTGATGAAATTGAGAAAGGTAGGCTTCATTCTGAGTAAATGTATGCTGGTGTATACTTTTATTCCATTAAAAGCAATACAGTTCTGTAGGTGTCAAAATACAGGAAAGCAGGCTGGAAACTGACCACAGGGCTAAAAAAAATTAGGAGCTTATTGCTTTCTTTAAATAAATATAGTTTCTATCTATGTATCTACCTATCAGCTCCCAGGCATAATTTTCTAATCTAACTAAAGCTACATAAGTATGAAGAGAATTAGGATTAGCTCCATAACAGATCAGATCACCTCTCCGTTTTCACACTCTGGCAAAATTTAGACAAAATGACACATGATAAAGATGACAGCTGATCATAATTTACTTGATGTTTCATTTTCTGTGGATAAACCTTCAGAGTGAAGGATTACCAGAGTCAAATCTGAGAAACACTGTCATGGAAGTAATTAGAGTTTGACATTTTACAGGTACTCTGTGACATGACGATTGCAGCTTTAGAAATGGTTCCAAAGTGCAATTAAATTGCATCTCTTACCAACAGACCATAAATCATTACCAGTAGTTCAGTGGGATATCTTCAGACCATACATTTTAGAGGAGTTATTGTAGTTTATCATGTTGTGTACCTTTAGGGAGCCTTAATCTTGAAATAACTGCAGTAATAGTTGGGAGGAGACATGCATTAGGTGTAGTTAATGAATCAGGTTACTGACACTCTAAATCAAAGGAAATATGTTGCATTGTTTTGATGATGTTTAGCCTTATTTGTGCTGGCAAAATACATTCTTCTATACAATATTATGCAAGATAATCTTTGTTTATCATCTTTGTTTTCTTTAAATAGGTAAACTATTACAACATAAAAGCTAAAAATTTTATGCTTCATGAGTCACAGGAGTATATTAATGTCCTGCGAGCATGCATCTCCTCTTCCACATGGAAGATTTCCTCACTAAACACTATTTACCTTTATTCAGCTATGTTTCCTTTACACTACTATTGTCTTCTACCCTACATGTGGATCAATAGAACAAGTCAGGTGACTCTATTACTGTGTCCCTTGGAAACCTGTCATTTTGCACCCATCACAGACATACTGTGTGACTGCAGGCTGCGAGACTGGCCCTTAACTCTTCAGTTTTCCCATCTCTCCAGCACCCTGGTATAATGCTCCTCTTCTCTCTGGCACATTTGACACTTGATCAGACAGACATTTGGCGTAGGCAGTACAAAATAATTTGAACAGTATAGGAATCTACAGATTGGGATGGTGAAAATCAGACATTGACCAGGAGCACCCTGAACAAATTTGTGCTTTGGGAAAAAAAGCAAAATCACTTAAACTTTGGTTGTTTGGTGGTTTTGGGTTGCCACTTCTGTGATTCAGCTGTTACAGACTGCCTGAGCAGATGCCTGAGGTGCTGATGTATATCTTATGAGCTACTCCTTGCCAAAGTCCTCTAAAGACAACGTGGAAATGTCAAGAAACTTTGTTCAGATGAAGCAGAAAGACGCACCCTAGGAAATTATTAGAAAAAGGGATACATTTGGTTCAGTATTATGCTAATCATACTTCCTGGACTTAGGACTTCCATGTTAGTGCTTAAAATTCTAGGCTTGTAGTCAGTAACTTCCTTTTTTTGTCTTAGCAACTCTTTCCGACACTGCAACCTTACTACACTCTCTAGTTTTGTCAAATAACGTAGTGTATTCACCCACAGTCACGTGTGCAATTACAGATCTAAATTTTGATGACTGCTCATCACAAGAAAACACAGGGAGCCCTGTATTTTGCCATTCCCCAAAGACTTGTCTTATTCATTTCCAGCAGACTCTGCTAACTGAAAAGTGCTTATTAAATACTCTCTCTTGGGTTATGACTTTCTTAGTAATCATTACTATTATACCAAAGCACAGAATAGGAATTGTAGTCATGATTAGGAATGTTTTTAAAATGTAAATTTGTCTTCCTGTATATTTCAAAATGTGAAGATTGTAGTACAGTCTCCTGATTCTGCATAGCCCTTACCTATAGCACCTTCTGATGATACAGTCTTTTAGGACATTGTAGTTATTCTACAGAGTGAAGAGTGACATATTATATAGGGGGCAGGTACAAGACAGATGTGAGTTTAGTAAGAGTGTGGGATTATTCTAAGATGACCAAAAACCATCAACACTGACATCACACCCAAAGAGGAAGTGTATAAAGTTACTGTTAATATAGTCTTCTGGATCAGAGCTGACCTACCTCCTATCTGTTTGGAAACGGGAGAATAACTGCAGATCTGCTCAGATCTCAGGCAGCACTGCCTTATGCACAGTGTGTGCAGTGCTGTGTGTGGACATCTTATCTCCCACCACAGTGGGTGTATCTGTGGATATACCAATGGCACTGTGATGTGACTGCTCCCTGGCCTACTGCCCCCTTGAGTCTGTAAAGCAACAGCTCTTCAAGATACACTAGGGACTTTTTGCTGTTTTAGCTTTCTGGTGAATGTGTCTGCAAATATCTTGTACAGGATTTGACTCATGACAGTTGAGAGTATTCTTCTTACCTAAGGAAAGAAAAGCTGTGATCAAAAAAATTCTGACCTCTGCACTGTGCATGTTGTCTCAAATGTATCCTGGTAAGAAGAATCCTCGGTATAATAGATTTTAAAGCCAGCTGGCCTGAAGCTAGCCTGACCCCTTGCACAGAGCAGGTCGTAAGATTTCATTCTGCGACTCTTTGAAAAAACAAAATTATGTTGGTTCTGAACTCCTACGTGAAAGATTAAATCTTTTGAATTCTCTGTCACACACTTTTTCCAGCTGAAGTTAACACTGCTGACAGGGAAGGATAGGACGCGAACTGAGATGAATGGATGCAACAGAGCTGAGGTAGGAGTGGGGACTAACTTCACTATAGCACAAATGAAAAGTAGCAAACCAGAAGGCTGTTGATATGCTGACATCCTTTTTTGCACTGTTTCTTTGGTTTCTACCTACCACTCATTATATGTCGTTTAGGAATTTTTGACTGCTGTCCTGACCAGTTCAGTTACTTTGATGTGAACTAGTATTCTCACTTTCTTTTATAAAATTGAAAGGCTTAAATTTCTTTCTCTTCAGTTTTTAGCATATCAATTGTCAATCATCAATCAATACCCATTATTTACTAAAGAATATATATCAGTGAATTCTGAACCCACTGTAAGGGCATTAATACATAGAATGCTTGCTTTTCTTAAGTATTAAAAGAAGTCCAGGTTTATTTAATGGGCAGTCCATTTCTCAGTACAGGCCAAAAGTGAGCAGGAATAAAATATGAAGATCATGCAGGGGAAAGGAATAAATGAGAAGTAAACTAGCTGGTAGTTAAAGGGACTTTGAATCTGATAAAGTTTTGCACTATCCACTTTCTAGATGTTCAAATTCAAACTGTACAGACTTTCAACCAAGTTTTGAACTAACCTTTTCTCAAAACAAGTTCCTGTTCATTGAACACATTTGGTAAATTGCCTTTTCATTGATGGAACACTAAGGTATACACGAACTGTCTTTTAATTGTGTCTATTTAATTAAGATTTTAATCCTAATGTTATATATTAATAATAGAGGTCATTTATGAGCTACCATTGCAAGCTTGATTATATTCTTAACTGTCTCAATCAACATAATTTTAGGAAATTGGAAAAGAATCACAAGACAATTAAAAAAATGCACGTGGTTCCTATTACACTACTGAATGAAAAATCTACTGGCCTGAAGGTCAGGTTTCCTTTTGTGAAAATTTTCAATAGAAATATTTTGGTTTTTATTGGCTTCTCTTTGGTGATCTTTAAATCCAAGAGGTTGTGTACTTCTAGTTACATTTCCACACTGTGTCCAGTAAATGCTTAAACATCTGAATCTGTTGAAGTATGAAGTTAATTAAAAAATGAGTGATTTATGAGTTTGTTAATGATCACAATCTGGGAAGATTTTAGGCCTGCCTCAGTTTTATTGCAGCTTCAGCCCTATTAACATAACTAAGTAAGCCATGATGAATGTGCATGCAGATAGATACATATCCTTTTTAATAACCCTTCAGAATTCTTTTAATTTTTACTTATTTACAGTAAATTGAAAGCTATAATAAAAATTTTCTTAGACTTCATGAGAGGAAAAAACTGCTGTAAAACTGATGCGACTGACATGAATCTCTCAAAGAAAAGGTAGAAAAAATATTGAGAAGAAGGATTAATCAAAGTTACATTTGTAGTTATACTATGATGAACTTGGAATAATTCTGTGCTTTCGAAAGAAAAAAAAAATTATTTTTTTAAAAATCATCTTAAATGATTTTTAAAAAACATTTTTTCTTTATAGTTTCTTTACTAGAGACATTTACTCTCCGTATATTATCTTTCAAGTATTATTATCAGTTTCAGTTCTCTGTTTTCAGAGTTCAATATCATAAGGAATAACTAAAGGGGGCAGAAAGCCTAAACCTCTTCAAGAAAGAAGATGAGCTTTAATACCAATTCTCTTTCTGATGTAAGTCGTAGCTGCAGTACTTCACAGGAAAATAAATATTTTATGGGAAACCTCATGAATCCTCTCCTGTATTTTTCTCTTTCTGTTCTACTATTGCAACTATCTTGTTCTTTCTTTTAGTCCCCCAACATTTATTTCTCTTCAGAATGCATCAGATCTGCAACTAGGAGTAGATTTTTTTTCTGTTGCTCTTACTATATTTCTCCTTGTCATCTCTTTGAATGTTTTGCTCTTTGTTTAGCTATACATAGTCACCTATATTCTTTAATATATCTAGATGTATGCTCTTCTGAAAACTAAAAGTAGAAGCCTAAATTTGATATAGACATTGTGATGCTTTTTTCTAGAAATTTCTACATATATTATACCAATACTATGGAAAGCAGTATAGTGGCATTGCTACAGCAGTTAGTACAGGCTAACTCTGTGAGGTGTATTGTATAAATCCAAATAGAGGAAAACTATACCTCTACTACTTCAATTTCTCAGAGTAGTTAGGCATGGCAATGCATTTAATTACTGTAAGCAGGTTTTCTGCCGTTTGAACTCTCTAAGGTACACACGTCTGTGAACATGCCTGAGGAAAGTCAGATTCTGAGGATGAATTTAGGAGAGGTCATTATATTGAGAAGGAGAATGTATAAGTTAATCAACAGAAAATATTAAAGATGAGGATAGGTCTCTCAGGCTTTTCTTCAATAAAGCACAACAGGATTTAAGTTAGATTTTAGATAGAATTTTGACTGATTTGAAGTAGATTCTTGACTCCAAACTCCAGCCATCCGAAACTGCTCCCTATTTGCTCCTATGTGGTGTTTTGAGGTAGCTTATTCTTACTGCATCTCCTCAAATGAATTTATTCTACTTCATGTAAAATACGTAAGATCTGGGGGACATGATTTAAAATACGTAGTATTTGGGGGACACAATTTAAAGCTGGTGTCTCCTGTGTTCCAGTTGAAGCTTGACAACTCAAGGACAGACCACAAGGCGGTAAAATCAGTTTTGTGTTTCCTTTTAGTTTTTCTAATTGCATGTTTTTTTTTCTTTACTAAGCAATTTCAGGAGGGGATTTCTGCCTTAAAAATAACTTGTATTTGTGGGCTGAGGATGTTCTATATCTCATCAGGTAGATCTGGGAATTAAACCTCTGAATGTTATCACAGGACAGCACAGACCTGGCTGCCTTTCCCAGCTGCATTTAGAAGGAAGCTTAGTACAATGAATAGGGTCTCACTGGCTATGGCCAGTCACTGTTGGGTCAAAAATTGACCCCTGGCCTTAAAAGATTGCCTCTAGGCTACTTAGGATTAGCCCACTATGTTGCAGATTTATCCTTAAGGGAGTTAGTTGGGATGGTACAAAGCATTGCCAGAACATAAATGAGGGGTCAGTTTCAATGCTTAAGGGCCCAGTGCTTGAGCTGGCTCCCTGGCCCTTGTCTACCTAGTAGCACAGATGTCCCTGGAACGCCTTTCTCTTTGTGCTTCCTAGCTGCATGAGGAAGACCAGGTAGGGCAGTATATAGTTTGTAAATCCCTGTAGAACGTAGTTGTAAAATAATCTTGATGGCCACGAACAGGATGTTGCCCGGTGATTCATGGGCATGTCTGGAAGCACAGGCTCAGCTGCCAGCCTGCTTGCTTCACAGAAGCTGTTTGAATAAGTAATTCAAGAGCCCCAAGGATGATCAGCAGCAGAAATAGGCTCCTGAGGACCTACTTTTTAGATCTAGGCAACTACTGACAGATAAATGGCACTTTTGTGATTTTATGAGCCCCAGCTAACAGTTCAAGTTATTGAGGTTTGAGGCTAGTAAGCTTTTTAAAGAATCTAAACCGGGATTTAGCCCAGTACTAAGAAAACCCAAGAGGTGCCAAAATATTTTGTATAAGCTACCTGGGTTTCTTTTTAAATGTCACCTTAGTGTGAATTGCTATCAGCAGCAGAGAAATAATTTTTATGACTCTAGTGTAAAGCACATATTATTTTTTCTTTGTAAGAATAAAACCTTTTACTGAAAAAAACCCCAGCCTTTTCTGTTTCACACACAAAGCATTGCTAGTGTTAGCCTGAAGTGGATGCAAGGTAACCATTTGAGTCTAATTACAGAAGCAGGTTGAGTACTGCCAGTCCAACAAAACCTCAGCTGCAGTTTTTAATTGCCTCAAATGAGCTCCTAAATAACTATGTGGAGTTAAGCCACAGCACAGAGAACACAATATAAGTACATAGAAGCTTTGGACACCCAGGGCTCCAGAGTGCTCAATTAAACTTTTCTTGATTATTCAATAGAACAGAAGTGTGCCAATTAAAGGCTTTCATGCTACAGCAGGCTACGACCTCATTCTCCAGTTTCAATATTGCAATGGAACTTAATTAAGATATTCCCCATACAAAGCATAACCCTAGAGGTAAGTTTTGCTCCAAATACCTCAGATAGGCAACTTTCCTGCTGCTAAGTGAATGGCTCTTGGTGAATCAAAATAAATATTGTTCTGGCATAGAATCACTTTTATTATGTACACTGAGAAAGTAACAGTATGAAATCATTAGAACATTTAACTCACCATGACGAAATACAGTTACTAAAAAGCCTTGTTCTCATTGCATTCAAACTGTAAAGTGTCTTAAAAATAGTTTGGGAGCCACTCATACCAATTCCTGATTCTGTGATAGACAGTCTGAATAGGAATAAACTATATTTCATCAGATATGGATAATTGCAAGTGTAAAATTTTCACCCCATTTAGGTCAGCGGTACAAAACCAGGAAAATCTATATTCAAGTAGAACAAACACTTTAATCTCAGGATATGTGTTGGTTCATATGGTGTCATGAAATCTGTTTTTATTAGTAACTGCAAAGGACATTGTAGTCACTAGATGAAAGACTTTTAAATTCAATGTGTTATTAATTATATGAACAGAATGCCAAACACATTGGTCATGCTCATGTAAATATACTGTTTTAGTCACTTATACTTTGTTTAGAACCACTGAAATACATTAATTGCTCTTATTAAATTGCAGTATTAAGGTAGAAGCCTTAGACAATACAATTATTTAATCTCAGTGGCAAGTTACTTTCATACCAAGATTTTTTGTGCCATTGGAACAATTTGTGCACCTCTAAATTTTTAAATTACGTCCCAAATTACATTTCTAATTATGATGTAAACAGTATACAGCCATTTTGCTTTGACCCGTTATTTCTAAATAATTATTAGTGAAATCAATTATTGAAAGCAAAAAGGCCTTTTAATCTTATTAAGCATTTTGTTTGACGACATTCACCTAAGCAGACAGAGAAAGCCATTTCACTTTAAAGCTTTTTCTCAATCATTATACAAATTCATCAGCCTCAGATTATTCCCAACTGACTTTGGCATTTCCCTTGTTTTCTGTTATCTTATCATTGTCTTTTTTCTCCCATTCAAAAAGTGACATTAGAAGCTGATGGTTTGGTACCATTTGTTGACTGAACATCAGTTCAATTTTTTTGAGAATGAAACTTTCAATTTCATTTCAGGAAATTAAAAAATTAAACAGTCCAATATTGACATAAAAATTATATTTTTTCACAATATTTTATTCATGCAGTTTATAAGCTTAAATCACCCCCGAGGCATCTAAAATCTATTCACTGTAATCTCTGATTTTTTAGGCACATATGCTGTATTAGATCTAACTAATGACATTGAAATTAGAAACCTCAGATTAGCTAAAATACGCTTCAAGAAGCTAAGACTAGATATAGATATTTTACTTCTGAACATTTATGTTTAGTATGTTCTTTTTAAAGATGAGTATTTTTTCCCTCTAATTCATTCATGTATGCATGATAAACTCCAACTGCCTAAAAAAATAAACAAACACATTCAGATATAGTTTTCTGATAATTCTCTAAAATTTCTGAACAGCCACACACAAAAAAAGCAGGAAGTAACTGTAAATAACTAAGGTAACTTCAAAATACATCCTGACTCAAGACTGAAAAAACCCAGTATATAATTGTTCCAGTTTCTATGATAAGTGTCAGGGGATGTCAAGTGAATTCAGAGGAAAAGCATACCCACTTCTTCATAGGCTGAGTATAAAGACTAGAGTTAATAAAAGGAATAAAGTTTATAATGCTAACACTGCTGAACAGTGGTGAAGACATGGACACATAGTGACTGTGTACCAGTGTGTTTTGGGGGAAATGGTTGCCAGGGCTTTGGTAGAGAGCTCTCTCTGGGATAGGGATGTACTTTTGGCCATGCCAGCTCACAGGAGAGTCAATAAATATTTGCTGTGACTCCAGCGAAGCCTCTTCTTTGGAGCAACCAATACAATCAATAGCTAATATCTGTACTTTCTCACTTAATGTTTGGGTGTTGTATCATGTTATTACAGAACAGCACAGGACTTTTCTCAAGTCTGCTCAGTCCTACAAGTAGAGTTCATACACTTTTAAAATGCAGACTGGGCAGAGACACAAAAGAAAGGAAGGAAAGGAAAGAAAGGAAGAAAAGAAAGAAAAGAAGAAAGAAAGGAAAGGAAGAAAGGAAGATAGGAAGGAAGAAAGGAAGAAAGAAAAGATAAATTCTCATAAAGTACAGATAAGTTTGAGGTAGTCAATCAAGAGTATAGAAATGACTTTTCAATCAAGCTGTGTGTGCAAAATGATATTTGCAAAAATAAGTCTTAAAAAAACCCTCTAACTTTATAACTGTTGGATGTATGTTTGGATGTATATAATATCAGCAATAGCCATTAGACAACCTCTCACAAACTACCTTGACAAAATGTGAATCATCCTTATGAGTTTAGTGCTATGAAATGCTGGAGTGGCAAATAATTCTTCTCAATGTTTCACCAGTTGGAAAATAAATAATGTAAAATACCTGGTCATTAAAGTGTTTCATGGAAAAAGAGACTAATACTGAGATATTGTATCATTAGAACTTGCTTAGACCAGAAAGAATGAGGGAGGAAACACATTTGTTAAGACAAGAGATGATTCTCTAGGAAATTTTTTTTTTTATTTCCTCTACGATATGATGATATCTTTAGAAAACTGTCATTGAGAAACATTCTTCAATGGTCAGTCAGTCTAATGAAAATGTACGCAATAGCCACCCAACTGATGCTTAAGACCAGTGCACAAATGTGCAGAAATTATTTTTATTGTACAATTTCATAGTATTGAGAAGCTGCTAATGAAAGTATTATCATCAGCTTCCAATTTCTTTTATGAATTAAGAGTCATGTAATATTTTCAGGAAAGCAATTGAAAAGACAGCATTCCTTCTTCATATAGAACTAATATAGAAGTAATTTCAGGAACAGCTGTTCTCTTACAACTTTCAGCTGCCCCAGTTGCAACAATAATCCCTTTTAATTGTTAA
This sequence comes from Coracopsis vasa, assembly GCA_026283785.1. Lineage (NCBI taxonomy): Eukaryota > Metazoa > Chordata > Aves > Psittaciformes > Psittacidae > Coracopsis > Coracopsis vasa. The sequence goes on from JANHGB010060069.1 coordinate 14,326, forward strand.
ACACCTGTCTTTTATTATATTTGATAGCAATTCTTAATTTAATTCAATTTCCAGTCAATTTTCTGGTTTTCAAAATGTTTTATTTCTCTAATGCCCATTTACATGATTTATTACCTTAATTATTTAATCTTGAGAACCCTAAAAAATTATTATGGGATTAATTGTGCAGGGAAGTAATGTTTCTGGCTTTTAGTCTAAAGCAGATAGTTGCTCTCCAGTCTTTCTGGAAAAAAAAAATAAAAGAAAAAGGTGTCCTGAGAATTAAGAGTTTCTTTTCAGTGATAATTATTGCTTTGTATGAAGATATAATCTTGCTACTCAAACTACTGCCACTGTAGCATGCCATTGTTGAGCTTGTTCAATGTCCGAGTATTACAAATAAAAGTAAGAAATCAAATTGACCTAAGGTGATCATTTCTTTCAATAAAAAGCAACAGTGAAGTAGAATCCATAACATCTTATTCTAACTTTCTGTCATATGCTGACCATGAAGTGGTTTTTTGTGGGTTTTGGGTTTTTGGGATCTGGCACATCTCAGATAATCATCGCAGGAAATCTTTTGTCATCACATACAGTGTGCCTAAGGGAAAATGTTTTTCCTCCAAACTTATTATATTACCTGACAAATTAAAATGAATTTCTAAACTCCTGTTTGCTTCTTTCTTCTTTATTTTTATGGAGTTTGGTACTGTGACAAGATTTTCTCTATGGGGTGTGTCTGTGCATCCACATATTTAAGTATGGAAGAACTCTACAGAAACAGAAGTAGCAGGGTTTTTTCTTTGTAGAAGTATTTATACAATGATTAACTGTGAAGATTCACATATCAACAATCTGAAGAAAAATACTGTATTCAGACCTAACATTTCACAAGCTAAAAAAAGTTAAGTATTAGTACCTCTGTTTACCTGAAAGACTGATGGATCTCCCATTATAATTTTCATGACTGTTAAAATTTAAAGCATGCAATAACAAAGGCTCCTTGGCCACAGCTGTGGCTTGCTGTTTTCAGTGCTGTGAGCCTTTTATCTCCACACTGATACCTCTGACATTCACACAAGCAAACAACCTGCATAATAAATTATGCATTTCTATAGTTGAGTGCATTAGTATATCTCAAAGTGTTTTATTAAAAGATGACATAATTTTTGAATTATACATGATAAAGTTAAGCTAAAGAATGTTAACATTTTTGCTCTGAGACAAGTAGGAAAACTGTCAAAGAGTTTCCTCTCTAAGCTGAATCATTTGCAGTCTTCATTGCAATTATGAGTCTTTCAGTGCTTGCTCTAGGCATTGACATAGAAAGCACTCGCTGACAGCAGCAAATTTCTGGGAATGGCCTTAGCAAGCCTGTGCCGGGATACCTGGAAACACATCTGTGCCACCCTACAACAGATACTGTACAGCTGTGTCCATAGTTACAAGGCATGCAAGCCATAGATCATAGAGGACTGAGCCTGCAGCACCTAAAGCTGTTCAGGTGCAGCCACAAAATTACAGCAAGGTCAGGAGTTAACCCACCGAAGTTCAACAACATGACAGGTTTCATATCGTAATTACTTTTGCCTTTCACCAGTATATGCCACTAAGTCGATGGCTTTCACACATTATCAGGAAAAACAAAAATATAGAAAGTGCTAATTGTTTTCAGGGATTTTATCGATGTTCCACTTCCCTAAATTTCCCAATTAATGTACAGGGTGTTTGTCCCTTTTCTAATGATGGCAATCTGGTTTTGAGTTCTACTTTGTCTTCATTAGTACTACTTTTTTGTTCAGTTACAGACTTTATGAATCAAGCCAAAAATCATAAGCTGCACTTCAGTAACTGAAAGTTCTGCCTCAGTGTTTTTAATGAAAAGTTTCACATCCACTTCTTTAATCGTCTTCAGAAGTGGTTAATTCCTTCCAGAGGTGTATTTGTTCCTCTTCTGTTGTCTTTCTGTTTAAGATGTCAATTCGTACCCGCTATTGCAGAAGAACTTCTACCCGAAAGTCAGTGTGATTTCAGAGCCAATAGAAGTACCACAGACATGGTATTTGTTCTCAGACAACTGCAAGAAAAGTGTAGAGAACAGAATAAGGGGCTCTATGTAACTTTCGTTGACCTCACCAAAGCTTTTGACACTGTGAGCAGAAAAGGCCTGTGGCTGATCTTGGAACGATTAGGTTGTCCCCCCAAGTTCCTCAAAATGATTATTCT
>JANHGB010060070.1:0-27526 GCA_026283785.1 Coracopsis vasa
AGAAGTTTACATTGGATATAAGTAGGAAGTTCTTTACTGTGAGGCACTGTAATGGGTTGCCCAGGGAAGTTGTGAATGCTCCATCCCTGGCGGTGTTCAAGGCCAGGTTGAACAGAGCCTTACATGACATGGCTTAGTGTGAGGTGTCCCTGCTATGGCAGGGGGGTTGAACTAGATGTTCTTAAGGTCCTTTCCAGCCCTAACTATTCTATGATTCTTCTTACTGGCAGTGGTATCACACAGTGCTTCCATAGAAAAATATCCTTCATCCCTAGTGAGTATTCGGTTCCGTGGATTGAGTACCACGTGCAAGAAGACCACAAAAGAGGGTGGAATAAAAAAATAAGGAATGATATTTATTTATACACCACGTTAGGAAAACACAAAAATCTGTAATCAAGACATAGGCAGAAGCATCTGGGAAACATTCCTATAAAAATGACTTGAGCTGTGGAAACACATCTATTAATTTCTTTATATGTGTTTTCAAGAGATATGTAAGAGCAGAACTCTGAAGACTTTTGCATGAATTTAGAGAAATCTTTATGTAATTCTTCCCTGAACATAATTTTTTTAAAGTTCTGTAATTTTCTCCATAAACAACACATTTTTGTTTCTCTTCCCTGTTTTGAAGCGAGAGTATGTAGAGGCAGTTAAGGCACTTCTTCCAAAGTGGGATAGAATGAGGAAATGAAATTAATTTCAGACTTTCACAAATTTAAAAGTGCTTTAATTTTTCTTTTCTTGGAACTGGTCATCTTTATTTACTTTTTCTCTTTTTTCCTCCCTGAAATCTCAATTTTTATTGCGCTTTGCTTCTACCCTTACTTAAATCCAGATAAAGTCTTTCAGGCTTCCCTGAGTTATTCCAAGTTTCTCTGTCACTGAAACTAGCATATAAAGTCGTATTTTATTGACATTTTATGCAATGGAGGAAAAGGCAGAGAAAACAAAGCATGTGAGAGAGGGGAGAAGCAAACAGTATGAAGCTAAACCATCACAAATTTACAATGATAACTAATATTCATTTTCTAACATTACTTTTCTTCTTGTCAGAGACTTAGAGTTCTCAGCTCTGTATTAAATATATATTAAAAAAGAAAGTCTGACAGAGGAAAATCTGTTATGATAAAAAATTCTAAAATGTAATAGCTCTTGTTAATATATCACGGATATTACAGTAACAGGAAAAAGGGCTGCATTTTTCAGCATCACTGCTGTAGGTATGTGTTTTTAATTTCAGTCACGATTTCCTGCTGTTCCAAACATACCATAAAATATGCAGGGGTCTGGGGAATTAATTAGGTACATTTCATTTCTCCTTTAGCTAATCCCCTCCATTCTCTTAGTTTAGGAAGCTGATCACACCAAAGACTGATAATCCACAAGAGCCTTATTTACTTTACAGAAGGTTCTGCAACTGCCAGTGAGATGTTGGCCTCTGCTTAAATTTTCTCCACGTAGTCCTTGAGATAGTGGCATTTGAATGTGACCCTTGAAATCAAAAGTATTATTGCACTTGGAAAAAACAAATAAGAGTAGATTAATAAGAACAACAACCATAGCAGTTTAACAATAAATCTTTTCTATGGCCAACTAGTCTCATCTTAAAGTGCCTCAGAAAGCATGCAAAACATCATTTAAGATAAGCAGCATGAAGTGTGCCCATTTCAGTTCCAAAAATAATTACAGTGAAATATCCTCATGTTTTCTGAATGAGGTTGCAGTTAATTAAATTGACTTGTTTTCAGTACATTTTTAACCCACTCTTTGATATCAAATCATCTTACATTATCAGAGAATTGGAAAAATTATGCATCTATACTGTTACTGATAATTGTAGTGTTTTAAACCCAATCAGCCATAAATCAACCACGTAGCTCTCTCTCTTACTCCTCTCTTTAGTTCCCCCCAACTCCCGGAGGGATGGAGAAGAGAATCAAAAAGAATGTAACTCGCACAGGTTGAGATAAGAACAGCTTAGTAACTAAGGTATAACACAAATCACTACAGCTGCCACCAATAATAATAAATGATAAAGGAAATAACAAGGGAAGAGAATACAACAGCTCACAATACCATTGGCCGACACACCAGCCTGACTCCCGGCCTATATTGCTATGCTTTTTCTTCCATCCAGCAAAAGAGGGATTTTATTATAAAACATCATATATGCTCCAGTTAAGAGGTACAAGTCAACCTTATTATTTTTTGTTATTGTTACTTACAATGATATCAAATAATTACACTGAAACAGGGACGTATTTTTCCATCAAAACTTTTCAATTTTAAATGTAAAGTCCATATACTACTACTCATTAATTAGAAGTCCTGCACTCATATGTAGTACCACTGTACCACAGAAAGTTGAAATGTGTATATAACGTTATGTTGAACGGGAAAGGAAGGAGGAGCTCTACTTTGCATATACTCAATGTTTAATTAGGTTTCATATTTAGGCTTTTGTCCCTGCTTTCCACTGGGAGCCTGAATTAGCAATTGAACTTCTGCTGGGCTGATGACCCTATCTGCAGTGTCACAGCCTGAGCTAGGAGAAACAGTTCTTTGGGAACCCTTGGCTCACAGTTACATATTCTCCTTGTACCCATGACGACCCCCTGGGAGACTCAGTTCGGGTAGGATCAAGTTTATCTTTCTTGCACCAAACTTGTTCCTAAATTTCAGAGGCCTAATGAGGCAGACCTTCAAAAATATGCCGCACAATATCAGTGAGGAGAGGTAGGTGATCGTAAAGGCTTTCCAGGAGAGAAGTCATCTAATTAATACAATACCTAACATGAGACTTGCAGATTCTCCCTCTGGAGGCATTCAGAAGCATCTGCTCTGTCTACTGATCACACAAGCAATTTAGACATTTACCATAGGAAGGCATAGGTAAGACACATCAAATATATTAGCAAGACTCATGCCTATGTATGGTGGGCTTAAGCCTAGCTTTGTTATCATTAGATTTTAATTCATATCTCCTTTAGGCTATCAGCATACTCATTTCACCTACTTTGACATATTTACTCATTGAAAACCCAAGCATAAATAGGTGGAATAGAGAGAACAGATAAGATGAGGCCTGAACTTAAATGACTGTCATGTATGAAAAATCGAACTTTCATTCCCAATGGCATCACCTCTGAATTTAGAATTTACATTTTATCATCCTCATCAAGATCCAAAAAATGCTTCCCTTCTCTTCCTTTCCAAAACAACTCTAAACCTTGCAGCATAAAATATAGTATAGCCACCCAGGCACCAAGGATAATAAAATCTAGCAACAATAACTCAAATATGTGTCTCCTTGTCTGAGTCACTTTAGAGACATCCAGGAACATAAATATATGTTTTCCCTGAAAGGTAACAGTTTTCTTCCTCTTAATCTGAAATAAAATTCTGTCCCCATCTCCCAGGGAACTAAAGGTGACAATAAGAGCTTGACAATGTTCAGAAGATGTGCTTTTCACATTAACATTGCCAACAGCTGCACCATAAATAGTGGGTATACGGAAAGTGAATTCAATCATTATAGGAGGTGCAATTTAAAAGCCGAAATTCACTCAAATAAATCAGTAGAAAAGAGTTAAGGGATCAAAGTCTCCAAAACTCAAAAAGCACTGCTTCTGTGTTCCAGCTTTATCTGCAAGGAATTCCAAAATCTACTGGAACAAAATATTCCCCTTAATGTTCTGTAAAATGCTTATGAAATATCAAGCTTTGTTCCATTCATCTTTCCTTTTCCTGCGCTACCTCTTGCCAGACATCAAGGAGCTCATGCCAAATGTCTGCAAATTCATGGCTTATGAAGGGCAGGATTGGATGAGTGAAGGAAAATCATGCACAAAAGACAAATATATTACCCTCCCCCAACACACTCTTCTTTATCACCACCACCACACAAACACATTTCACACAGAGAACTGGGAGCCAATACGAGCATCTTGTAATTATTTGAGATATAGCACATACTGTCAGACCTCCTGCATTCACCCTGGTGGTCCTCCATTCTGTTCTTGAGGATATTTGATATAATGGCATTGACTGCATGCTCTCTGCTAGGTATGCTCAGCACATTGGAGATCCTAAAGAAGGGACTACAGCATGCTGACAGTAGCCCTTGTCAAAGACACCCTGTCTTTGAAATAATGCTTATGCCCTGCTGGCATATAAAGAAAGTGCCTCAAAATCTGGAGGGGTACCATGAACTGCAGTAATGATCCAGGTTAATATTTTTATCCTTAAAGCCCCAGACACTTGGTGAAAGAGTACAAGGAATAGGGCAAGGGTAGGATACAAAGCATTTCAAAAAGCCAGCAATGAAAACACTGGAGAGCCCTGAGTGTGTGTATCCAGGACACATGGATATGTTCTTCAGAGCCAGACGACATTTCTGAGGTAGACCTGGTGACTATTTCATGAGCAGATGGGATATGCCATATTCCTAAGCTGACTGTTAACAAGAAAACTGTCTGAGACAACACTAAAATTATTATTCACTCTCTAAATTTCATACAAGGAGTCTGACCTGTACCACAGATATTAAAACTTCTTCTATTGACTTATCATTTCAACATATAAGAGTTTTTGCTTTAGCATCCCCATTCTTGGAATGTCCCATGCAAGATAATAAGAGGTAATTTCCTAATATCTCCTTTTAACAAAATTAGTTCCATTAAAAAGTGAAGATTAAGATGGGGGAACAGAGGAAGATACAGAAACTGCTATAAAACATAACTGATTGATTTATAGTCTCTTTAATAGGCTGATCTAACGTGTCTAATATGTCTTTGTCTAATCCCAGCCTCATTTGAAAGAAAAAAAAATACATTGCCAAAAGATAGCCCACTTTTATAAGTCAGAAATTTCAATAATAACAGCAATTGCCTCACACATATCTTATAGGCTGTCCTTATCAATAACCACTATAGGAAGTTCAAAAGAAAAGCGCACAAGAACCAGGTGATGTACAGAATAAACCACCCAACTTCCAGTGGTTCCACAGTGTCAGGAAAATCTATCCTGCAGTCATCGTTCCACACACATATGTAAAAGATATCCTTAAATTACATATTTACAAATCTAGAACAAGCCCTATTTCTTCAACAACCAGTCCCAGACTTTCAAAGTCATCCTGATGACTCTCCTAGATCACTGAAAGGATTAAAGGTAAGGATTAAAACATATTACAGACTGCCTTAGAAAGCAGTCCTTGGGGAAATGCGTTTGTAAATAAAAGTAAAGTATGAGGAATTTTTAATGTTTAATTAGATAAAATTTAATAATGGGATTTTTTAATATCCCATTCAGTTTTTCCTTGTATTGAAAATAGTGTATCTAGACACACAAACTACCTCTGCAGCCTGACATTCCCTTTCAGTCTCTCAGCGCTACCAGAAAGGAATGGCCTTTTGAGTTATTTTGCCTTTCAAAGCCTATTATTCTTACCCATCTAAAGTACACATTTTCCTTCTTTCCAGTATACAGAAATGGTTTGTGTTCAAAAAATACGGATTTTTTTAATGACACCCTACTTTTCTGTAAGACTGTCATTCTTTAACCCTAGGCAGCAACTGAGCCACACACAGCCACTGGCTCACTCGGAATGGTGAAAGGGAGAAAACTCACGGGTTAAGATGAAGACAGTTAATACATAAAGCAAAAGCCATGTGCACAAGCAAAGCAAAACAAAGAATTCATTCATGACTCCCCAGCAACAGGCAGGTGTTTGGCCATCTCCAGGAAAGAAGGTCTTTTCCAACCTAGCTGATTCTATTATTCTATGTGTAATGGTTACTTGGAAAGACAACAAGCCATAACTCCAAATGTGTGTCATCCCCCCGCTTTCCTTCTTCTTCCCCCATTTTTATATACTAAGCATGACATCCTGTTATGGAATATTCCTTGGGTAAGTTTGGGTTAGCTGTCCCAACTGTGTCCCCTCCCAGGTCTTTGCGCACCCCCAGGCTGCTCACTGATGGGGTGGCAACAGCTAAAACATCCCTGTGTTATCAACACTGTTTTCATCACAAATCCAAAACATAGCCCCATACTATCTACTATGAAGAAAATTAAGTCTACCCCAAACCCAGCATATTCTCACAATATTTTCCATTTCTTAAGCAATTCTAAATGAATGAAATAAAAACCAGATATATATAGGAAATTTAGGGTGCTTTCAACATAGCATACAAGCTGCTATATTGTAAATGGCCATTTTATAAAATGATGCAGTCTTGTTTGATTTCAATCACAGTTAAAAGTAAAATAAAGCCATTTCCTGGTTGATTTCAGTTGGAATTGGAGATAGTCTTTCAATATGACCCTCGTCAGTGCTTAAAAAAAGTAGGAGAAAGAGGCAGATAAGACACTGAATGAAATAAATGGATCCAATCTGAACCTAGTTACTTCAGATGTTAGACAGCATATTGGAAAGGCAATGCGCAACCAGCAACCTCAGCCATAAGAAACTTAATGATGGATGAAAATGAAAAACGTCAGGATGCCTATTTATCTATGAGGATTAGAATCCTTTAAACAAGTTATGAGTGAAAGAGCTGTAGCTAAACCGGATTTTAAGCCAATTAGAAATGAATGAAAAATCTAATTTAAATGGACATCATCTTTCACTGATATTAGAAAAACAATACTTTCTACATTTTATTGGAGGTGATAAATTCATTGTGACACCTGAACAGGATAGCTATTTCACACTACAAGACAGTTTCTTCTGCTTAACAAATAGCTGAAACTAACCCTCATTTTTTGAATTTCATTTCCTGGTAGTGAATCATTCATAATTTGAAATTATTTCTATTACTTTTACCTATAATGGATGGGCTAAAACAAGCTTTTATGGGTATAATCAACAAAAATAGTTTGGATTTTATTCCATCACTATATCATTGTATCTAGGACAATTCTGCCTAGTAATCCAAAAGTTAAACTGTTAATCTGCATGATGCACTTCAGTTATAAGGTGCTGGATTCTGGTCTCCTCTATACCTCTGAAAAGTTACGTGTCCTTACATTCATAGCAGTGTTACTGAGATCACATCTGGTCTACTATATCTAACTTCCAAACATGTTTTTGACATCATATGGCCAATGGCAAATCTTATGAGTTTCACTGCCATATATTATTCTCTAAGAAGCCACAGGTGAGACAAAATTCAGGTTATGAACATCCTTTTCCTCCTTCCTTTATAAATACATGCAGAGAGAAGCAGAAAAACCTGCTGGTCAAACACTTCATCATCTCCTAGCCTGCCTGCACGAGGTTGCCCTCTTCAAAGGCTATGTCGTGGTTTAAACCCAGTCAGCCATAAACCAACCATGCAGCTCGCTCTCTCACTCCGCCCTGGCTCCCGGAGGGATGGGGAGGAGAACTGAAAAGAATACAACTCCCATGGGTTGAGATAAGAACAGTTTAATAACTAAGGTATAACACAAACCACTACTGCTACCACCAATAATAATAATGATAAAGGAAATAACAAGGGAAGAGAATACAACCGCTCACCACCCCATCGACCTTCCGGGTAACTGCCAGTTCACATCCTGGGCATGATGTGCTGTGGTATGCAATACCTCTTTGGCTAGTTGGGTCAGGTGTCCTGTCTCTGCTTCCTCCCGGCTTCCCCTCCCCCAGAGCATGAGGCTCAGAAAGTCCTTGGTCAGACTAAACATTTGAGCAGCAACTAAAACCATCGGTGTTATCAGCGCTGTTCCCAAGCCAAAAGTCAAAAACACAGCACTGCACCAGCTACTAAGAAAGAGAAAAATGACTGCTACTGCTGAACCCAGGACAGGCTGGCAAGAAGATGTATGGTGAGGGAATGTACATGGTTTTGAAAAAGCTGGGGGAAGGAAATCTTTTGGACTTTGTAATGCAGCCACCATGGACAAAAGTGAAGAAACAAGCCCTTAGAGCTTTGCTGATCCAAAGGTTGGATCTCAGTGCAGAACATCAAATAGGGTGGTAAGAGGCAATCTTCCCTCTTACTCTCTCTGTAGATAATAGATGAACTCCATATAGAAGGTATCTCACAAGAAGCAGGAGCATTATTACAGAGACACACTTTCTTACCTTCTACTGAAGTTCAAGCGTACTTGATTTCATGGAGGTTTCTGTGACACAAATCAGAGTAGAGAAATGTCCTTCTGTATCAGAATTAATATGCTTTCCTTGTTATTATGCTTAGCAAGAAAAATGGTGCCAGATGATAAGAAATGATACTTCCAATCCACAAATAAATAAGATATTTAGTATTGCTGTGGTCTATGACATATCAGTACATGGAATTGTTTTAAGGTCAAACAGATACTGTAAGATTATTTTTAAATGGATACATATGAATCTGACCATAAGCTATTTTTTTCAAAAAAGCTATTATAATAAACATAATCTTTCTTTTTTCCATTGGCTCTGACCTGATATGATTTTAATGTACACAGAAAGACACAGATTATGCTCTCCTTAATATCTGCGATATCACCTAACAGAAAAACAGGTAAATCTGCTTGACAGTAATTCAGAAAATCATAATTTTTCTCAAATGTGCATTCCAAGGCATAGCCATTAAACAGATAAAATTAAAATTTTTAGCTGAACAATTTATGCTGTCACCCAAAGCAAAATTTCACATTTCCAACTCTCAGCCATTACTAAACTTTTCCTTAGGAAACTAAAAAAAATGTGTTTTCCTTCTGAAAGGAAATAAAAAAACAAAAGCTTACAAGAATACTGCTATTTGAGTAAATGCACAGAAATTGCTTCTCCCATCTGTAATATAAGTTTACTTTAGCACTGAAAGGAAATCTTCACTTGGAATGCCACAGTGTGTTCTTGTTTTATACTGATGACATTTAACCTAATGCAAGGAGCACTATAGGAGTAAGCTCTATAGGAGTAAAAAAGTGAATAAAAACCCCAATAATCTAAATAAACTGAAAATCTCCTTATTCTCTAAAAGTTAGTCATCATTTCCATACTCCAGATTTTTTGAATAATGTTGCATGAACACATGTTCCCCTATATAGTCTCTTAATATGCTGAAGATTCATTACTTTTAAAAAAGGCCTTGAAAAGATCACTTCTTTTACATTACCAGCATCCAAGTCTCACATTTTTCAGTATATTCCTCCCCACAAGACGGGATGAGCAGGGCTGGTCTGTGGCACGTGGACAACTCCTAAAGGTCCAGGCTACAGAGCACCCTTGGCTTCAGAGGTACAACTGGATGTTAAGAGGGTGCAAGATGGGGAAAGAACAGGTCAAAATGTAGCTTTTACTGATGGCCTTAAAGACCATAATGGTGGATCTCTCAGACAGTAGGGAAAATGGCATTAACATCTTTGTTCTGTGGCGCTCTTTGAAGATAATGGAAGGAAACAGCTCAGCAGCAGAGAGACCAGTACCCTCACAGCAGAGAAAGGTGACATTTTTCAAGCCGTCTAAATAATTCAGGCTCCTATCAGCATTTGAAAACAACAAAATTATCAGGAGACAAACAGAAAAAGCAAAAAGCCTGAGAGATATGAAGAAGGTCCTCTGATGTGTTTATTCAGATTCACACTTAGTGCTATATCATATACCATAGACTGGCTATTGCAGCTCTTGAAAAAAAATCCTTCTAACTGCTGTTACATGCACGACCATAATTCAGATGGGTTTAGATGAGCTTGAGGCACTCAGCTGATGCAATATTTCCCTATAAAGAATTTCACTATCTACCAGTTGCAAAGTCACAGAAAGGGACACACAGAAGCTCTTACAATGTCTTGCAAGTGGTAGATTAAGTCATGGCTGCATGAAATGCTTACTTGCTTTTCTTGGCAGTTACAGACCACAACAGTAACATCCCCACTCCTTAACCTCTTTACTAATTTGAAACTGGTCTTGGATCACAGTTGGGAGACACACTACACTACACAACCAAAAAAAAAAAAAAGACTATAGAAAAGTGGCTCTGCAGTTTTCGTTCTTGAGCAGCACTGATACCGCTTATGTTACTATTGAGCCGTACTTCTAAACCCATCAGGAGTTTTAAACCATTCTCCTGATCACCAGTTCTGTTGCACTGAACACTGCAGAATACACTTAGCATATGCAAGGCTAATTAAAACAAAATTCTAGTTAGTACCTTCCTGGTTTTGAACCCAACAGCATCATATATTGAGAATTAATTAAAAAATAAAATTAATTATGCATTGATATTTGTCTCGGGTTATCAGCAGACAATCTATGTAAAACATTAAATCAGGTTACAGATAGGTCACCTATTAATTAAGAACATTATAACCAAACTAATGGATTAAGGTCTTAGTAATTCAAAATAATGGCATTAATGAAAGCCATGCCTTGCATTTAAAACATATTAATGCGTACCATGAAGAAATAATGGTATCAGAGCAGCATCCATTTACTCTCATCAAGCCCAAGCCTTGTCATAAACAGACGTTCTCTTTCAAAGACAACATATTACGAGCTACGTTCTCTTCTTGATGCATAGCGATCTACACTCTTAACCTGGCATCTTTTGAGGAGGGACCATGCCCTGTTTTATTTCTCAAGTTCTATTAATTATTTTTAGAGGATGGACAAAAGTATTTAAAAAGCAGTGAGTGCACTCCTGTTCGCACTCTTCAGCTCTGAGATTGATGTCAATGTAATCAGCATTCTTAATTATGTCCTTGAAATGCGAGAAGTTTGCGAATCACTTAGATGTTAAAAACAGAAGAAGAAAAAGGAAAAGAGGCAAGGGGTCATTTGAAATAAGAATACATTTCTTAGAAAGAAATTCTAATTTACAGAAGGTCCCGATTACTGTTGCTTTACCAAGACCTTGCTGAAACAGAGAAATTATTTATTTCCCTTGACAAAGCTACTCCCTTCTGCAAGCAGAAAATTGAAAAGTAATAGCTGGCAGTGACATATTAGTGCTGAAACTCAAATCTGTGTATTCAGATTTCTGTCATTGTTTTTTACTGTTCTTTTTTTCTGCAGCAGGAAGAAAATGTCTCTTCAATTTCATTAATTTAGGATTCAAACCACTCAGGTGCAGGGCAGTGCTGGAAGGTGGAGTACAATGAATTCTTCCCATCAGCACCACAACCATGCCCTTTGGGAGATGAAGCATTGGCCCAGCTTCCTGCAGGGTCCCATCTTTCTTAATTAGTTACTTGATTCAGCTCTCTATGAAGGCAATGGGACTCTCTCTTGATTTCAGTAGAACTGTATTGCACTTTCAGTAAATTCAGTGTGAGTTTCCTTTGCATAAAGCCTCTGGGGTTTGCCATTACATTAATTACTATCTTTTGAGGGGGCAGATTTTGCAAACTGAAGAATTCTTTCAGTACTTGCTGAAATCAGTGGGATTCACAGGAGGTGCTAAGCTGCAAGTTCAACACCCCATCTGTATGCTGCCTTTTGCAGCAGCCATAAAATTATGCTAGGAGACTGGATTATGAATCTTGTGCAAGCAGATAGGCTTAATGACTCTTTTAGCTAATCTGCACAATTGCCTCAGTACATCGGACATGGTTCTTAAAAATACTTGCCAGTGCACACAGCAAATGCTTTATAAGTTAAAAATCTCTAATTAAATATATCAAACAGGGCTTTGGGGGAAACAAAAAGCCCAGCATACAATTAGCATCCTCTAAAAGTCTCAGGTAGAGCAAGATATTCTGCCCTAAGGTAACTCACATATTTCTACCATTTTATACATCTCATATTAATAGGCCAACTGAGTGAGAAATAGAGTAACAGTGGCCAAATCACAGATAAAACTCCAGGAGAATTTCTGACAGATTGCAACATAATTCCACCCTTTCTGTTTGTTTATTTGTATTTTAGTTGCCAGGCACCTTCACAGATCCATTTTTAATGCAGAAATTTATTATTTGCTCCTTTAATGGTTTCATAAAATATTTATTATGGTCTGTTTAAATAAAGGAATGACATCATGCATAAAAAATGAAAAATAATATGTCTGTAATAAGCTAGGTTACATTTAATGAAACAATGCCCATAAATGAAATTTCATTGTGAGTGCTGATGATGTTCATCTCAGTTGAATGCACTTTGTATTTATTAGTTTTAACCATGTTCATCCTCAGCTTCTGTAATCAGAATTACAATATCCACTCAGATGAGAAAAGTAATTAAATCATTAAGACATACTTTCTTAGGGCTGAGTGATTCTATGGACATGCAACAGTTGGCTGGCTCTTGCCCTAAGCCCTTACAGCAATAGATTAATTGTTTTCTCATTATTTTCCAGGGGGTATCTATCGTCATGACAATATGCACGTACAGTCTAAGTAAAGGCTATGTGCCTCATGTGCACTCCAAAACCACGTATTTATATCTTTGTGCTACTGACACAAAAGGCAGTAGATTCCTCATGTAAACAGCTACAAAGAATTACTTGCTACATCACTCTTGAGGCAAGACTCATGAATGGCAGATAGCAACTGGACATTGTCAAGGTTTAGCAGACGTGGGACTGGCTACATTTGTTTAACTGACTATAGCCAGTGGAATAGATGCAAAGCTGTACATACGGAATTCCTTTTACATACACACAGAATTCCCTTTATATACACAATTTCAGTAGAACCCACTCCACAGAAGGATAAATTATGAACCCTGAAAGGATAAATTGTGAAGCATTCATATACTTGATTACTCTCTTCTTACTTGTTGCAATTTTTCCAGCAAATGCTATGGAAAAGTTCAGGAGATTCACAGTCCTTTGAGACTTGCACAAATATTACAAATGACTCCAAGGCCTTCTGCCCAAGAAGGACCATGCCTATTGAAAGTATGATGATGCAGCCCTGTAGTGGTTTAAGCCCAACCAGCAACAAAGTACCATGCAGCCACTGGCTCACTCTTCCCTCTTCCTCCCCAGTGAGACAGGGATGAGAACTGGGAAAAAGCTAAACATCCATGGGTTGAGATAAGAACAGTTTCATAACTGAAATAAAATATAATTATAATAGCAAATAAAGAAAGAGAGAAAGGGAAAAAAATACCAAAAAAACAACATAAAACAAAAAAAAACAATACCAAAGGATGCACAATACAATTGCTCACCATCCACTCATAGATGCCCAGCTCTACTCTGAGCAGCAATCAATGGCTCCCAGCCAACTCCCCCCAGTTTATACACTTAGCATGAAGTTCTATGGTATGGAATATCCCTTTGGCTAGTTTGGATCAGGTGTCCTCTTTCTGCTTCCTCCCATTTTCCTCCTTACTGGCAGAGCATGGGAACCACTACTTGGGTGTTTGGAGAAGTCCCTGCTGACTGGAAAACAGCAAATGTTATTCCAATTTACAAGGAGGGCATTAAGGAAGACAAAGAAAACTACAGAAGTGTTAGTCTAACCTCAGTTCCTGGAAAAATTACTGAGAAGATTAGATTGGATATTACTGAAAGGCATCTAAATAATAATGCAATCATCAGGCACAGTCATCAGGGTTCACAGAGGGAAACTGCTGTCTAACTAATTTGATATCTTTGCACGATAAGGTCACCTGCCCCATGGATGAAGGGAAGGCGGTGGATGTAGTTTTTCTGAATTGCAATCAGGCTTTTGATACTGTCCCTCACAGCATCCTTCTGGACAAGTTGCCCAGCTGTGGGACGAGCGGGTTCATGTTGTTCTGGGTGAAGAACTGGCTGAACACCAGAGCGCCAAGGGATGTAGTGAATAGAGCTACATCCAGCTGGTCACCAGACACCAGCAGTGCTCCTCAGGGCTCAATTCTAGGGCTGGTTCTGTTCAGTACTTTTAGCAATGGTCTGGATATAGGAGTTGAATGCACCATTAGCAAACTTGCTGATGATACCAGATGGGAAGGTGCTGTTGACTCTCTTGAGGAACAAGATGCCTCACGGAGGAACCTAAATAGATTGGAGCATTGGGCAATGTAATGAAATTTAACAAGAATGAATGACGGATTCTGCACCTGGGATAGAATAATGCCAGTCACAATATAAACTAGGAGACGAGTGGGTGGAAAGTAACCTTGCAGAAAGGGATTTAGGGTGCTGGTTGCAGCAGGCTCAGCACAGGTCAGCACGTGCTGGTACCCAGGAGGGCAAACTGCATCAAGGGTGCATCAAACACAGCATAGGTAACTGGTCTAAGGAGGTGATTATCCCACTGTATTTAGTGTTGGTGAGTACTGTGTGCAGTTCTGAGCCCCACAATTTAAGAACAATGTGGCACTCCTTGAGTGCATCCAGAAGGGGGCAAGAAAGCTGCTGACAGAGCTGGAGGCATGCCATCTGAGGAGAGGCTAACGATTCTGGGTTTGTCTAGTTTGGGGAAAGGACATCAGTGCTCTCTACAGCTTCCTGAGGAGGGGACATGGAGATGAAGGTATTAATCTCTTCTCCCTTGTATCCAGCAACAGAATGAGAAAAAGAAAAAAAGATGAAAGTGTTAATATGATGTTAAAGGTGCCAAATGTAACATTAATGCAGCCACCATGCATATTCTGTAGTTCTTCTTTTAAGTGCTGGGCAGGAAACTGTTTTCCCATCCTACAAAATACTTCCATGTTTTTATTCTAACTCCATATAAGGCAAGGTAAAATTATGTGAGGAAGAGAGAGGAGAGAAAGGACTGGCAGACACACACTCAAGCAAGACAGTAAGATCAATGATTAGGCCTTTACCTGAGATGAACATGCTCCCATCCACACCAGTAGCTTGAACCAAACACAGCAAAGACTTGAAAGTACATATTCTTCAGTTGTCCAGGCTATTGGCTATTCCCTGCAGTCAGTCTCTCCTTTTGATGACAGACCACCTTCTGAGCCTAAGAAACCATTTTCCAATAAAAATTTAACCACAATTTTACTTGATTCCCAAAACTGACCTACTTGCTACATTTTGAAACTTAAAGCAGTAATAATCTACGCACTTCACTACAAAAACAAATAAAAACAAAAAAGCAGTAGATTACTAAGTATTATGTCCTTCTTGAGATGGAGAAAGAACAAGGAAGACAGAATGAAGGATAGCTCATTGTAAATAGAACGAACATTTTGCTTGTAACTAAGTGACCTGGACCCCAGGTGGACTCTATAACAACGATAAGGAAGAGAACTCTTCAGTTAATGTTTAGCGAAACCAGTTAGAACCAGCTAAGTAGCTGGCAAACAGACAACAAGGCTGGCCAACTCCAAAGTTCAGCCAAAGGACGAAGTGATGAAGAGGAAGATGATGAAGAAACAACCACCAGGGGTCCCAAAGACCACTACCACATTATTCTGTGGATGCGGGAAGAATTTTCTAGAGATATGTTGTAATGCATAAGTAACTTCATGAATATGCAGGTAATGTAATGAGTATGTATGTTTAATGAGCAATAATCACAGCTTGTTTGGTGCTCAAGCAGGACAAACTTGGAGGAGTTATCCCCTGTGTCTCCCAGCAGCACAATAAAGAATACATGCTTGTCAACTTAAACTTTGTTGGCAAGTTCTTAGAGCTTTTCTACGAATTGCTTTGCTAAGAAAAAGAAAGGAGAAGGGATAGAGCTTTCACGTAACAAGTTGATTTTTAAATGTTCCAGTTAGACTTTGATGTTCATCATTCACCAAGTTGAATGTTCGTGAGTAAATTTACATTTGCTGCGAGCTTTGTGTTAAGCTAGGCAAATAAAAAATGCTTTTTCACTCATGTGTGACTATTTTTCCTTCAAACCAAGAAAAATACTGATTCCTTATAAAAGAATCCATGTATGAAGACCTGAGTTTCAAACTTCAAACATTTTACTGCTGTTCTGTTCACAAAAAAATAGTAGTTATATATATTTTTAACCAATAGAAAAAGTGTTCTTTCAACAGAAACTTATAACTCAAGAATAGCTGAAAGAATTGTATCTCGATAATTGTATCAACCTCTCACATATACTATTTTCTCTGATACAGAAAAGCATGAAAAATATCAAGCTCCTAAATGAGCGTTTCAGAAAGACATCTATTTAGGCCCTCAAATATTACACATATGACCAGTGGCTGCTATTAAAGAGCAAGAGTAAGCTGCTAGTCAAAATAATTGCATTACAGAACACACCATACTTTTAGTCATCATTTTGACATCTGACAGATACAAGGCATTGATCTGACAGTGAAACTATAGATTCAGACCATTAGAACTACATTTCTGACATTAACACAAGAAAATCATGTTGTTATGAGGACAAAATAAGTCCTCTGATCAATATGCACTCAAAAGGTGTTCTTCCAGAGACAAAACATAATTTAAACGCAATTTTGCTAAGGTATCTTTATGCTGCTTTGTCTTTATTAACTCGCATGTTCAAATCTCTTAACATGGAGATTAAGCAATTTGCAACCTGCAAGTAGTGCATCTCCAAGTTTTTAGAAACTGCTAACTAAACAATACCACCGTTTGTGAGGCGTAAAAATAACTGACTTTTCTGCTAATTTTGAGTTTTGATAGGAATATTTTTAAATTTTGGGGAAAAGTTAATAACATATTGTGTAAGCAAACAGTTTTAAGATTGGCCACTATCTTAAATGCTGTGAAATTCTTCATGATTCATGACAGTGAAAACTCCTTATGATCTGCAATATTTTTGATCTGCTATGGTGAAACTATTACCCTTGTGAGGCAAGAAAAGCTGCAACAAGAACAAAGGAACACACAAGAACTGAAATATCTAGAACGGGTGAGGTACAAAACTGTGGTGATCAAAAGCAATAACAAACACAGATGGTTAAAGTGTTAAAAAGCAAGAAAACACATGGAAAATTGCATGTTGTTGAAGGCTTGCACCATAAAGAACTTAATACAGCAAGAAAATCAAATTGCTATCAGGAAAACAAAGCTGCAACCATCCTTTAGCGTGACGAAGGAATTCTGAGAGTGGACAGCTGTGACTGCAAGAACAACAAATACAGCAGGTTTGGAACTTGGCACTGAAAAAAATTTCTAACACTTTTCTTTTAGGAAAAATCAAAATGATGGCTCCCCATATGCTGCTCTGGAAGGTTCCTGTACATTTCCCTTTCTCCCAACTGACAAAATGCTTCCATGGCCATAGCTGGAAAGCTGAAAAATCACACTATAGTTTTCTCAAACAGAATACTATATCAGTTTTTAACTGCAAAAAAAATGGGGACATGTCTTAGCATCTTGGTTAAGGGTTATTGTCTAAATAGTTTTTTTCAACAGAAATAATTTCTATTTTTTCATCAGTCATAATAACAAACATCCTGTCTCTTAAAAAAATGCTTTTCATTTCTCCTTAATCTCTACAACATGAAAGTGAGCATTTTCAGTAATTCTTATATCTTTCACTAATATAAATCCAGACAGAAAGAGGGGAAAAGCTGAAAATACTGACACCTTAAGTGAAGGAGAAACCACTGTGTTGTGTGTGAGAATACCATTTTACGTAATAGTGGTAGGTGTTTCTCCAGGGTTTGTGGTAACTGTTTGCTGAGGGTCCTTTATAAAGCTATACTTCTACAGCTATGTCAAGATTCTGCTTCTGTGTAATCTGAACTGCATCCAGATATACATGACAGGTAACACAATACTTCTATATTTCTATTTAAATTTCAAGGACAAGCATACATGTTGAAGAAGCAATAACAAATGTCGGCTAAAAAAATTATTCATTCAATAAATTTTCCCTTTATGCCCACTTATGAAATGGTCAGAAAGATTACAGATTACTTTATTCAGACTTACTCAATACAAATGCTGAATAAGACCAATGCCTAATATTTATTTATAAGTTCATAACATTTTAGTACAGGAAAAATAGAAAACATTGTTTAGAATTTGAGAAGTTATTCATCTGAAAATTTAGAAATTACTTCCAAAGGTGTGTTTGAGCTGTATCTATTTGCAACTGTTGTCAGCCCAAAAGCCAAGACTTCACTATTGCAGCTTCATGAATAGTTATCCAAATCATGCAATAAATAGCATTACTGTTTCCCAACTACGCAACCTAATTGTGCTAAACTATTTTCCGTGTTGGTGCAAATACAGCATAGAGTAAATAAACCTCTTGTGAAGGTTTACAATTCACCAGCTCCAAAGAAAGCTTCACTTGTACAAGTGCTCACAGACAATAATGGCAGAACATGGTGAACTGAAATCTATTTGGATAATTTTTCAGCAGCAGATCTCCATACTATCCAGTCATCCCTGTTAGTTTGTGGTGCACAGTGTCTGACAACTGAAAAATATGTAAATTGCTCTATACTTGTTATGAACACTCCTCCAGATTTTGTTCAAAAGCTGTAACAGACTGGGCTGCTCAGCATAATTTTCTGAAGCATCTGCAAAGCTGGTACCAGATCCTGTCCTCTTTCCATATGTATACCCCTCATTTGATTTCGATGGCAGAAACACCCGTTTAGCTACATGAAGAAAGTCATTTAACCTCAACTCCATTTCCCTCAACTCTATTTTCCTCCCATTATACACACACACTACACAGAAATTTTCAGTCTTGGTTATTATTTATGGAGAGCTTTCAGGATTACCTTTTACAGCTGATTTATAAAAGTAATCACCTGCCTCAGACCAAAATGTAGCACTTGAACTTAAAATGCTGCTTCTGATTTGAAAGATGTCATCTGCTTGAATAAAATCCTCTGTTTGAAGCACAGAGAATCTTTTCGTGATAGAAAAAAAAATATTAAAATTCAGAATAATCTTTTTACTGAAACCACTTGAATATGTATGCAGCTTGCATTGGATAAATACTGTATTTTTAATTAATTGTATAATGAGATGTGTGCATCATGAAAACATATACGCACATATTATTTCATTAACAGCCATTTGAACCAGTAATACTCACGGTTCAAAGCAGATTCTGTTCTTTCTGTGCATCCTTATGAGCAGACTCCGTTCCATTTTAAAAAGAAACATTATACTAAACAAAATTGATTCAAGCAACGTCAAAACCACACTCAAAATCTGTCTCTCAGAGATACAGGGCAGCTTTCAGATCTTGCACAGAGTTCTGCTCTAACGGTCTCTGCTCCACATAGGACTCTCTACGGCCCCAGTCTGCAGTATAAACTGACCGCCTGGTAGAAGGCAGAAAGAACCCCTGCTAGAAGGAATAAAACATGCCACCTCTGAAACAGGCGACTTTTGACGTTTGCTCCCAGCTTTTTAGTCGGTACTTTGACTCGCCAAGGTACCTGGTATTGTTCCAGTGTGGCCACACCATAACTTTTACTTCATTGGTGTCCAATGCTTTGGGATCTGAAGAACCATCCAAATGGTAGAACAGATGCTTTTGTCTTAAATTAAAAAGCCAGTTCAACTTTACAAATTTTACATGTGGTTTATTTTTCTTCTCTATAGACAAGCCTGCATTTATTATATAACAGAAGGTGGCATTCCAGATTGTTTGCATGATGTAGACACAAGGGTTTCATTTTTAGCACACTTCGCAAGTATTTTGCATAGACAGTTGAAGATGCACAACACACTGTAAGCAAAAGCAACACTTCATGCCTCCATTTCATAACTAGGCTTAGGTCTTAAGTCACATTCTAATTCCCACCAAGCAAGTATGAAGAGGGCATCTGATCTCAAATACCTTATTCATGCAAAGAATAGGTTCAGCTAAAGTGCAACAATGAATAAAATATGGGAAATGTATTTCTGAAAGGTTATTTTACTGTGTCACCAAGTTAATTCTGGCACAAGATGACTCAAACCATCTGCAGCTTGAACAAGAAGAATTAAACATTTTGACAGCCCTGAAACCTCATACTTTGATTTTCTATTTCTTAAAATCCCAGTTTAATTCCACCTCACTCCTCCCTTTCTCTAATGCACTCCTTGCCATTATTTCTCCATTAAATCCAAGTACTGAAAATCCCCCACTGTTTGACACTCTTAACCATTAAGGGTGAAATGAAGTACATGTTAGTTGTTCAAACACAGTAACCTTGCTCAGAATGCAGACTCCAGAACTTTTTGCAAGGCTGCCTTAGAGCAACCTTAACATATTACCCACAGTTTGTGTGGGTTTGAAATGCAAATGTTTACTTTCTACTGTAACATAAACATGATTTGTTATGCAGGGTACTGACACTTCTTATCATACCTCTAAGAAATGGCATAACTGCCACTTTTAAAACACGTTTCTTAACACCAGGATGCCTGAAACTTACACTTTGGATAACAACAATGTATAACAGTGAATGCATAAACCAATATACACTGACCCTCATTTGAAAAATTAGGCTCTAACTCAGTAAAAAATCTACAGCGTATTCTTCTGTTTAGGGAAGCATTTAAATATAGTTCTCTACGAGGATGGAATTCTTAATGTACTTTTAATGTTAGAGACTGTCACTGCATCTCATCCTTATGTATTTTTTTCTGCCCATGTCCCTTTTCCTTGCCATCTGCCTTCCAGTGTTAATTACATTTATCTGTCTAAAATTTTGCCACATGTCGTATTTTTATTGAACCAAATGATACAGTGCACATGCATTTTACTGGCAAATTTACGGCTGGAGAGCCTTCTTTTTTCTGTCCTTTATGGAGAAGAACAGGTCTAGTTTTAATGCTTTGGCACATAAGCTTTAACAGCATCCATGCACCTGCTCCTGAGCTCCTCACTTAAGTTCCATGTGCATCATCCAAGACGGAAGCAAAAATGCAGAGAGAACATTTCTCATCATTCCATTTTCACACTTGCTTCTCAATACTTTTCATTACTGCTGAGCACTCTAGTCCTAAAACCTGAAATGTAGGTGAAGATACACAAAAGGCGGCTTCTCCCTCAACAAAAAGCCTCAAGTTTTCAAACAGTGAGATGAACCTAGGCTCCCAGAGACTGTCCCAACCAAACTTCATGTCTACTCTAGGAGTCTTAGCCTCTCCTATAGCTGGATGTGTGAACCAATTCCTTCTACTCTACTCCCAACCTTTAAATACCAAAATTATACAAATGAAGGGAAAATAGGAACAGCCTTAGCCAAACAATCATGAGCAAATAATCTTGTTTTTCCATTAAAATCTGAATTACATTCCTCTAGGATTTATTTGGGGGTTTATTATTTTTGCAATTGCTGTTTAATTTGCAGCTGAGAGATCCACAATGCTTTTCCAAATTGGACACAATTTCCACACAAAATAAAAAGGCGGTCCACAGTTTTAAGAACATTTCTTAAAAGTATGGGCCAATCCAATAATAAGTTTTAAGGAATAAAGCCATTAACATTTTGTAACATCAACCAATTCTTTCTTTATAAACTCATTGCATACTTCTGTTTGAACTTAATCACTTACTAAACAGCTAAATAATTATTTCAAGCTAGTGAGAATTAGTTTTGAAGTTGTTAGTATTAATGAGAAATCACCATATCCATATTAGTGTTGCATAGTACTAAATAATTGATACCTCATTTCACATTACCGCTTGGAGGATACTAGCAGCAAACAAAATTATTAGTTTCATTTTGTCAGATAAAGCACATTTTTTAAAGCAACTATTTTGAACTGAAAATAAAACCATATTTCATTACGATGGGAAAAAAAAAAAAAAAAAAATCAAACCCAGCCTCCAGATTTAGAAGCACAATGTTGTATACTCGTTTAAAAGACATAAGAGAAAGAAGGAGAGAAATATAAGAATTCAGTGGGAATCTGGAGCACTTTACACTTCCTAGATTTTCAGCTCCTTTTGGGAATAAGCCCTAGAGAAACTGTTTCTTTCGAAATCTGCCCTGCTCTCTTCACTGAAGGGAATGCACGTTTAGCACCTCTGAAGACTGGGCTCATCATTCCCAATTCATTGGAATTTTAAACCAGTTCCTATTTTGTTGTTTTTGTGAAGTATTCTGCGTGGTCAAACAGCTGTTCCATTAAGATAACAGGAGTGATAGATGGCAGTTACCAAGCTGCCAACTATTTTGCTATCCATAGTATCTTAAAATTCGGGAAAACATGATTATGAATGTTTCTGGTCCAAACAGCGACACAAGGACAGCATGGGAACACAGCCAGCCAGCCAGCCAAGCTCTCCTCTGCTTATAAATTACCAGAATTCTCACTGCAAAAGAAATCTGCTGGTTTACACCAGTTAAGAATGTCTGTGTCCCACCCCGCCGGGCCCGGGGGAAGGTGACCTCTTACAATACTCTGCGCGGTCTGCGGGAGAAACCCCAGACCCTCCAGAGACTGAAAAACGTAACAATTTTGCTGTAGACTTCCTTAAAACTCTGTCAGGAGGTGGCATGTTCTTATTCTTATAAAAGATAAGAAGCAGGAGAAAAGAAAGAAGAAAACAGAGAAACACGCTCACCAACCTGTGGATCCAGCAACGTCTTCTAGGTCAGCAGTTCATTCAGTTGTGGTCCTTTCAACTGTAGTCCTTGTAGTCAACCACTCCGCTAGTGTCCGGAATAGAGGGATATACACGACACAGCTGAAGGATGGTTTTACGTTTTTCTAGGGCCAGGCTCTCCTGGAACCCTCCCCCAGGTAAGACTCATCCGCAGGGGATCTGGTGGTTGTGCCCTGGCAGGCGCGGCTGTGTCTGTGCCGCTGTATCCGGGCAGTTTGTTGCCGGGCAGTTTGTTGCCGGGCAGTTGATCTTCGCGACCTCAGGGCAGACAACACAGGGAAGCATCCTCCACCTTGGAGGAGCAGGATTCTTCCCTCCCCCCCTGCCCTTTGCCCAACCGATAACGAGCTGTCAGTTCCTTCTTTGAGTTGTTTTGAGACAAACATCTTGACCATCACGATCTTCTAATAACATACTATCATTTTTCTTTTAATGTTTATATGACTTAATGATGGGTACATTCTCATCTCTCAATCTTTCTATGAAATCTGCAGTAGTTTATCCCTCAATATCAAATGTCTGTCTATATACAACCTAATGATAATTCTTTTTTAATTCTTGTGATCCAGACAACAGGCTTGGGAGTACTACTACTCTAGGTTTTGTAACTTTCTGAGATTCAGCTTATTCACTTCTATCTTTCTCACACCTCCATATGAGCGTATCATACTCATTGTCTTCAGCAGTTCTAGACAAGCTTTTCAGGGCAGAATTTTCCAGGCAGTACAGTTTTTAGTCCTTTTTCAGTTTGCAGTGTTGTCCCAAACCAGCAGCTAAGCACTACACAGATGCTTCCTCACTGCCCTGCACTGGGATAGGAGAGAAGGGGAAAAGTGAAAAAACTTGTGGGTTGATATAAAGACAATCTAGTAAGAAAAGGCAGGGGGTTAGAAAGAAGTAAAGAAAAACAAAACTAAGAAAAACCAAGGCCAGGCTGGATGGGACTTTGAGCAACCTGGTCTAATGGAAGGTGTCCCTGCTCATGGTAGGGGAACTGGAACTAGATGAGCTTTAAGATCCTTGCCAACTCAAACCATTCGGTCATTCTATGAAAAATAAAACCAAGAAAAACTTGGTTTATTTAAAAATAAAACCAAGAAAAACCAAATAAAACCAATGAAACCCAAGACAAACCAAGAAAGTGATGCAGTCGCCGCAGTCACCCACCATCAGCTGACTGATGCCCAGTCAGTTCCCAAGCAATGGCAGTCCTGACAAAATGACCCCCTCTGGTTTTATTGCTTAGCATGACATGCTGTGGTATGGGATATCCTTTTGGTCAGTTGGGGACAGCTGTTCTGGCTTTGTCCCTTCCCAGCTTCTTATGCACCCCAGACTACTTAATGGGGAGCACACTAAGAAGCAGAAAAGGCCTTGACTCTGTGTAAGTGCTGTTCACTAATAACTAAAACATCCCTCTGTTATCAGCACTGTTTTCATCAGAGATTGAAAACATAGCACCATATGAGCTACTATGAAGAAAATTAACTTAATCCCAGCCAAAATCAGTACAGCTGTACAATCTGTAGTTGGCACAGCTTTCTCTGCTTTCCCGGAAAAACTATTTCATAGTCTATTCAATCTCATTGTAAGGAAGCTTTTCTTCACTGTATTTTTCCTCCAGTAATTCTATTGCCTTTGGAAAAAAAGTCTGTTCTTTCAAATTCTTGATGTCTTTCCATCCATCAGTCTATTACCCCTACTCCCACATAACCAAAACTTTACATAGTTGGCACTTTTATCTGCAATCACACTTCCTGTAACCCCATAACTATTTTGATCTTTTGAGAGACACACCTTCTACTGTGATATTCTTTGCAAATACAAGCTTGTCATTTTACCTAACCTGGTCATGTTTCTACACCACCCTTAGCTACCCAGTCACATTACACCTACTTGTTTCTATTGACAGGCATGCAATTGGTAAACAAACTCCCTGTCTTCTAGCTTTCTAGCACAGGACACTATGGCTCTTTCTATATTAATGAACCAATCCATGACAATCGCCTCCATGCCCACAACAGAAAACCCCCTTGTTCTACAACACTAGGTCCACATTTAATCTGCCAACAAGGAATGCTCACTGGCACAAGTTTACTCCTGGCCTATGCCTAGGAATAGCCTGGAATAACACTGTTTACCTCATGTCAGAAGCATGCCAAGAATTCCTGTAGCCATACAACAGTACAGTCAATTTACAGTACGTGGGCCTTTGACCTTGATTTGTTCAAGTACTTGGTAGACTTAGCATAAATCTCACAGTTCAAAATTTTATCTTCAGAGTGAAGGAAAGGTGCCTCCTCTATTCTGTTTTCAAGGGTTTCAAAAATTAAGGCTTTCACACAGAAAAGAGGTATATTAGGAAATGTTTATCCACGCAAGACATACCTGAACAAGGAATACCAGCCATGGGAACTGGAGTTAACAGGTATTGGTTTTCTTCAAGTAAAATTAGAGAGTGTCACATTCAGAATAATATTGCTAGAATGGGGCCTGGAAACAATGGTTCCTTATACATTTTTTGCAATACAATGTGACACTAAACTCCCAAAATCCTGTCTAAAAGGAAACAATTTAAATTACCTGTGTTCCTCAGAGCACGGTGAACTTACTATGTCTATATTTAAAAAGGCCTTTCAGAACCACTCCGTTATGATCATAAAAGTTGCTGAATTAAATGCAGAGAATGGTCTCTGTGGTTCAATAAACAGATGCCAGCACAGATCAGCTTTAAAAATAAATACGAAAAAACAAAAGAAGGAAATTATGTTATACTTTCCCTTTTGAAATACTGTAACCTTCTTGAGCTATGCTTTGAAATGCATCTTCTAGTTGTCTTTAATCACTGATGCACTGAATGCTCTCATTGCCCACTTAAATGTCCAGTCTGTGTGTGAATCAAACAAAATTTGGGGGTGTTTTTAATACTAAATAAAGATAATTGCAGGTTGTCAAAAAATCCCAGTGAAAAATATGTTTCTTTAGAAACATTTTTCAATGCTAGATTTTCAATTATTTCAAAATATTGCTTTTTAAACAAAAATAAAATGTTTCCTTTTATTTTCAACAGTAATATTTCATTCTGTCCTTTTAATCACTTCTGCTTTTTTATTTCTTATCCAATCTTCTTGAAGTAAAACACATATTAACAAAATAAATTTTGGTGGAGATTTTGAAAAGTTATTTATTGCTATTTGATAAAAGGAATGGAAAATTTTTAGTTCCTATTTCTTAATGCCTTCCTTTATCATTAGTTCTCTTTACCATTATTTGAGATGTGTCTTGTGGGGAAAAATTATAGGGACTATATAGAGTATTGGCTCGTCATGATGCTTTTTGTGGGAATGGATTGCTATTTAGGGAAAAGAAATGTTTGAGAGAGCACGGAGCCTTCACAGAAGAAATATTAAAGGGAACTAAAATTTCAGTGGAGTTCTTCGAAAAAAATTTGCCTGATTAAAGACTTCATGTTTCAACCAATTTTTAACAGGAACATAGGACTAAAAGGGATTGCCTGTGCTACTGAATGCAGCTTCTGCAATGGGGCACTAGGTGAAACATCCTAGTGCTCCTACACAACGGGTCACAAATTCCTTTCCTACAACCTAACAGAACCTTATGACTTGAAATAGAGAATGGAAAGCTCCAAATACAGTGTAAGGAATTCCTCTAAAGGGAATTCAAGGAGACCGAGTGTGTTACCAGTGTCATAGAATCACTGAATGATGTGCTTTGGAAGGGACCTTAAAGCTCATACAGGTCCAACCCTCCTGCCACGGGCAGGAACACCTTCCTCTAGACCAGGTTGCTCAAAGCCCCATCCCACCTAGCCTTGATGTCCTACAGTGCTACTGTTAAATAAAGAGTTTTTATTAAAAACTGCATTTATTAAATAAAGAGTTACTGTAACTCAAGCTCAATCTCTGCTGTCTACCCACTCTAACATTAACTCATCTTGCTTAAGAACAGGTGAGCCACGTGAATTGAGAAAGCAGACCACATCCTACAATGTGGAAGAGTGGGTCAAAACAAGCATCTGCCAGGCTGAGCTGCAGATTTGTGTGGTAGCATCTTGAACACGTAATGGCTCCAGAAAAACTGGGAGTGGCTATTTCTTCTATTCACAAAGGTCAAGGCAAGCCAACTCTCCAGTAGTCTTCTATGGATCAACAGGGAAAAATCCACCCTCCCTCCCCCAGGCAATCACAAGCCTAGAAAAATGTCATTAATATACAGTGTGATCAAGTGACTTACCCTTGTTTCAAAGTCAGCAAATGTCCAAGGACTTGTATCACAAGCCTTATTTCCAGTCTCCTTAAATTCCCCTATTTTGATATGCAATCCCTTTCAGTAGCTTACCAAGCATCATCTTAAAACAATTTTGATACCTTCTCCAATTGGAGACCATTCCAGTAATTCACCTGTTACATAGAATCATAGAATAGTTAGGGTTGGAAAGGACCTTAAGATCATCTAGTTCCAATCCCCCTGCCATGGGTTCTTTCTTTTTCTTTTTTTTTTTCCTAAACTTGCTGAAGATCAGTTTTGATCTTTTAACTTCGGACCTTTTTTTTTTCCCCGTTTGATATATTTATCCTCCAAAAGCATTTGCAGAAAGTTATCCCTTTTGACACTTGTTTGGTTGGGTTAAAAAGGCAGAATCTTTTAATATGCCAAAAAGGTCCAATCAATGCATTTTACAATGGAAAACACCTGAAGCAAGCAAAGCCCTTGGCATTTCACAGGCATCTTCTAGCTAAGGAATGATGTTTTTTGCCTTCCAATTCAGAAATCCTGTATTTATAACAGAATTTTTTATCAGTAGTTTCCGACTGCCCCGTGTTGTAATTTGAAACTCTCAGGTTTCCTCTCATACTTTTCATTTCAGTTGCCTGAGCCATCTGATCCCCCCTGCCTTTTTCTAATGGACGATTCCCTCCCCATGCCCCTGTTTCAGCATTATGTCCCAGCTCTATGCCCGGTTCTTAATTTCAGAATCACATATTTCGTTCTCTACATTTGGAACATTAATGAATACATTAAACAAGATGTCTCACAGATTAATCCCTGTGCAACTTCTCCCGGGTCCTCTCCCGGGCATTCTGCTGCAATGTGCGCAAAGTATGTATGT
>JANHGB010060072.1:0-28148 GCA_026283785.1 Coracopsis vasa
CGTGAGTTGTGGAAACCCCATTGACCCCCAGTTTGGGGCAGGCAGGACCCCCTCCTTTTGCTCCGCTCGGATGAGCTCTGGGGGCAATCGCTGGCTCTTTGCCGCCGGCTCTCGCAGAGCGAGCAGGGGAGGGGAAGTTAATTAAAGACTTGCCCTGGTAATCCGTGCAAAGGTGAGCGATGGAGTCTGCTCCGGCCGGGTGTGCGGGCCACGGTATTGGTGGTGAGCTACACTTACCCACCCATCGCACCCGGGGCTCTGCTGAAGAGAACGGGGCGCAGGGTCATCATCACCATTAGACCTTGGCCCTTACTCTCAGCCCTTGCCATCAGCCTTTGCCCTCCTGGCTGTGCGGAGCCGCTTTGAAAAGCACCCTGAGAGGACTGGCAGTGATAGGCATGTCGCAAAGCCAAGCAGCCCCAGTGTTAATGTAAAATCCATGGCAAAGTGCACGTGGTAGGCATTAAAGGATGTGGTGGGCATTCTGAGGATGGTGAAGTAGCCAAGTATGCATTTAAATCCCTTCCCGTTTGGGCACTCTTTTTTTTGGTGTCTGTTCGAGCTTTTGGAGTTGGCAGCCCTTGTTTCAGTTGCTCACACCTCACACCCCTTAAGCAACGTGAACTGAGCTCCTGGTTCTCTAGTGGTCCCATAGTGGTTTAATCCTCTGTGAAAAAATCCAAGAAAAGGATGAGTAACAATGGAGACATTTAACTCAATGTTGGATTTTTTTCTAGAGATGCAAATCAGAAGGTGAGATAATGTTACCAGAGAGACTTCTCAGCGATTTGAAACTCCCTATTTGGTGAAACAAATGTGTTTGGAACTGAGGAAGCTTAATATAAAGATGAAATTTAGTCTGTAGTTTAGCAGTGTCTCTCTTGACTCTCTAAATAGGCATTATCTGAAGTTAGGAAATGGCAATTTTCCCTTCGTGCTTTGAAGCACATTTGGTTTTCCTGTGTTAGCAGCCTAAGTTTGTTATCTGGAGTCCAATCTGGTCAAAATCAGCTTTCTGTATCCGAAAAAATAAAAATGTAACACACAGGAAACAACTTCAGGCTACGACCGTAGGCTACAACTTCATTACAGGCAAGAGTGTTAAACCTACTTATCACCTTAGAAGCTTCAGCTGCAGTTCTAACCCTGAGTGCTCAGTTCTGCCGTTTCCTTGCATCCTGCATGTAGTATCACTGTCACACCACTGAACAACTCCTTTTAAATCTTAACCAAGCCTGAAAATAGGCACTTCCAGATTGCATCTGTGTGGAAATTTTCAGAGAGAAAGCAAAAACACTTGCACAGACAGGTGAAGCCTCAGAAGAGGCAGCCTCTGTCACTCTTTTCATCAGAATGAATTTGGATTTCTCCTGTAATTCAAGAAAAAAACATGAAGAGTGAAGCAGAAGTGTGAAAAAATGAACCCATTCTAAAGGGAAAGTGAAGAAGAAGATGACAAAGATGGCAAAGAGCTGCTTGTACTGCTGCTGCTATAAAGCTGTTTGTCCCTCACCCTATGTTCCCCCCTGCCACCTATTCAAGCCTTGCTATAGCACTTATCAACAAGATCTAAATATGTTTGGACTGTGCTGGCAGCATTGCATGATTTTCGTCATTTATTTCTTCCCACTTCAGGTTCCAAAGGCATAGGAAATAAGATTGCTTGGCTTGTAAATAACCTTGTCAAAGGTGATTACAGTCATATATTAGCAGATCTGAATCTGGAATGAAAGAATTTATGGCCAATGCAGTCTTTTAAGTTGTGTATCTGTTTATCTGATCCTCACTTACAAATGCCTCTAATTAAGCTATAAACTCTTAGTTTCTACTTAACCATATGGGCAGCCTGGGAAGTTTGCTACAGTAATGTAATTTACCCATTCTGCAGCCATGTCTGCAATGCAAATCCAGCATAACTGCTTTAATAGTGTTATAACCAGCTCTGGTTTTCACAACATGGACAGAAATAAAGCCTATCCAAGTTACCAACTATAGTCCTGATGGAACAGCACAGACAGTTTTCTTTTTGAACGCAGGGGACTTTATTTGTGCCAGAGAAAAAATACGCCCATAACCCTGCGAACAGTAGTAAATAAGGTAACAAATTACAACCTGCAAATGCAGGTTCTGGGGAAGGGTCTGTAATATTCTCCCTGATTTATTTTGCACTTTCTATGGGAGCTACTCGGCTCTTCTGTGAGTTTGTTGCATTCAACCCTCGGGGACTGCTTGCAGTTTTTAGTTGCACGCACTTTTCGTTCACCTGAAGTCTGGATAATTTGAGGGTAGGGTCTACTCTGCCACTGGAGTGGGCTGAGAGAGAGTACAAGGAAAACTTCCACATTAAAAAGGCCCAGAATTACAATATCTATTTATGTATCTTAAATTTTCATTAAATATTCCAAAATATTTATGCAAGAAAAAACATATTAACAACTGATAAGCAAGTTTAAAAAAGGGCTGGAGTCCCTGCTTTGTTACTGTAACATAGCAAAATCTGCAACTTTCATGGGGCTGTTACCTATTTTATGAAAAATGTTTCTAAAATATACTCTATATTTAGGATTTTTCTCTATAAAGTAGTGCTGACAGTTACGAATTTCATGTGAGGAATGCAATTTTTGGCCTATGTTGCAGATGCTTGCAATTTAAAAATGTGAGGTATGATAAGTTTTTGTGTGATTTTGAAGAAGAGGGAAAAGCAACCGTGCAAATTCACACAGGTACCCTGGAAGGAAATGCCTAGAGCAATCCATCAAATCTTCTTTTCCAATCCTACCTCTCCCAGGAGATATTTTATTTCTTATTGTCTCTAAGCTATCCTATGTTTTCATATTAAAAACTTACATACAGAGATGTGACTGCAATGCAGGGATGTGAACAAAAATAACTCCTCAGCTAGGCAGCAAAAATATAATCTAACACTGATATAGCTTTGAGGCTAACCTGGTTTGGAAGAGATGGTTGGACCAGATGGACCCCAGAGGTCCTTCCAACCCTGGTCCTATGATCTAGAGCTGTTGGATTCAGCCAATACAGAAGATACAGGCCAGACTATGCTGTCTAATTAGTAAAGCAGTTTAAATACTGAGGAATAGAAAAAAGAGATTGAGATGGAGAGTTTGAATGAAGCACAGCAGTCTTTATACTGACATTGGCCACCTCACAGGTGTCTACCTGATGGTTTTACTGTGTATTTAAAACAAAATTTGTGTTAGATTAGGGGCAAGATTGTAATTTTTTGCAAGGTCGGATTGTACTGTTTTGGTTTAGCTTTTCTCTGTGGTGTGAAGCACAGACCAGCTGCTTCTGGGGAGCTCTCCTGCTAATTTTTGCCTGTTTGATTTGATTTGGCCTTACCCATAGGCTCCATAACTTTTCAGCTATATGGTCCTTCCTAATCTATGTTTAAAAGTTAGTTGAATCCTTGCATAGCCAGCTAAAAAAGGTTTCTTATGGATTCAATTCCCAGGCATTTTCTCTAGCTGTTTAGCTCTCTCTGTCCTCTTTACCTGGGCTAAAATGTTATCCTTATATGTAGGATTCACACTCTGCCTTTCTTTGATCACAGACTTCTCCATTGGATTCTTCTAGCCTAGTTATCTCCTATGGACTAGGATAAAATCAACAACTTGACTGAGATGAAAAGAACAATGTTTAATTTAGTTTACAATACATGTAAATAATCCCAGTCCTGTTTCTGAGATCCACTGCTGTGCCTTGTGCTCCCTCACACTGGAGCTGGAGTCAGTCCTGCTAGCTTCAGTGACATTTGAAGCAGCTCTTGGAAAACATCCCCACGTTTTCCTGCCATGGATGATTGTACTCTGCCTTCCAAGTGGTCTCAGATAAATCTAGTTGTATTCTAGAAACAGTGGCAAAACTCCCACATTTCTCTAGTTCCAAATGAATACTCAGAAACCCAGTGGTCCTTTGCATACCTATTTCCCAGTCCCAGCAGGCATTAGACTCCTACCTGTATGCTTATGATGCTACTATGGATTTTTCACAGTGCTTTCCCCAGGAGTGTGTCCATTTCATTGCCTGGAGGTGTTTCTGTTTCGACAGGAGACACTGAGATTGAACATCCTTCTGTTGTCCTCACTTTGAGAGATGAAACAGCTTTGAGAGCATATGTCTGATCCCACATCCACCGAGACACTTGATGATTAGCTGTTTCATAAGATCAACTCAGATTTGTAAATACTGCACAGAAAAAAACTTGATAGAAGGCAATAAATATTATTTTGGATAAATATCCATGATAATTTTTAAGAATCTTTTGTTCTTATCAAATCCAATTTACTTAAAAAATACACTTTGAGAATCCAGGGTGTTAGAAGTTAAGGGTAATACACCATACCATTTGTCCTTTTCCTTCTCTATAATGGCACAAGTGTAAATCACAACCCTAACTTGATTAGCTTTTGTTTCACTGTGTTACAGTTTTAACATTATTTAAACATAGTTCGTTATTTAACTGTGCAGAAGATCTTAATCTTTTACTTAAATGTAAATTGCAAAGTATAATCGCTAAACAAATTGATTGAATACCATTGATTATTCATCAAATAATTGTGGCAAATCATGTAATCAATTATTCATCATCCTCAGAGAAGAATAGATGACATGAAGAATAAGCTGTAATTAAGATAAAACACTATTGGGTTCTGTACTGATAATTTCTTTTGAAATTACAATTCTTGCAATTAAATCAAATTGAAATTAAAATGTGAGTAGCCTGATTGAGGCACTGAGTAATGATTGTACAAAAGTCTAATCTGCTAGAGCCTATTCATGTATGGGGACGCAGATGACATTTGCTGCCTGAAATATTTTCTATTTTTCCCCATGCATTACTTCTGTCTAATGCAAGGATGCTATTATGATTATAGATTTCAGTCTCCTCCATTATTATGTGACCGATGCACCAGTTACAAAAAGCAAAACACATTCTTAAAAACAAATTACACATTTAATTCCCATGCTAGGTTTATCTTTACCCTAATTTGTTTGTGCCACCCAGAATTTAGATTCAAAATGAACATGGATAAATTTACATTGCTGTAATGATTTGGTTTCACAAATCTTATGGAGTTTTGACTTTATTAATCTATTTATTATTTCCACGAATACAGGACCTGGCCTGCTGGACATTTGAATTAATGGGAAATCTCCTTTTGTCTTCAGTCATGTAACATACCTAGAAAAAGTAAAGTATCTCTAGGAAACACTAAAAACGTCAGCATTAGGCCTTCATCAAAACTAGTGTTAATGAAACAATTTCTCAGTCAATTGGACTCAGAGGAAAGTGAAGTCTGATCTTGACAGCAGACCCCAACATGTGCGAATGCTGTCTTGAAATAGTCAGCATTTTTTGACTACCACACTAAGAATGAAAGGAATGCAATGGTCTTCCACCTGAAGAAGTAAACTTCCACCTGAAGAAGGTCACTAATGTAGCAAATTTTGTTTGGTTTTTATATTAAAAAATATTTCAGAAGCATTTATAAAATTAGGATATTTCTTAACATGTGAGGTGAACTATTCTCTAGAAGTATTCTCTATTCAAGCTATATAACTGAATGCAGCTATTAGCTTCAAATAATAACTTTGCATGACATTGTTTTGATGGTGATAGGATGAGTGCAATAATAGAGTACACATATTTAGGTAGATTTAAAATTCATATACTGGGAATGCGCTTTCAGGTATGATTAAGACTATGACTTAAATATGAGTTGTCTCACAGTTTCCTAGGTCTTTTTGCCTCAATAATATGTATTATGACAATCAGTTCAGCAACCATAAAGGCAAAACTTGCAGGTAGCATACACATGGAAAAGTGTATTCCACTGCCTAAATAGCCATTACTTTGACAACGAGAAGGGCAAACAGAATTCAATCAGACTCAAACAGCATTTTAGATAGATAGACCTCTAAAGTGAGACAGAAATGGTAATGTCATCAGAAGTATTTTCTCTCTCTGCTAGATGAAACACATTTTACTGTGTCTTTATATTGAGTATCAGCAAATGAACTAATTTCAACATTTGTTGAAAGTAATTTTGGAAAATAAAGACGAAAAAACGAGACACAAACCAAAGTAAAACCCACTCAGATTCATAGTATTGAAAGCATGCAATAGATTTGCTTTCTGTGTTTTAAATGCATATCATGTTTTCAGTATTTGATGTTCATTATTCAAATTATTTGTATTCCCATGTATTAGGCTGCATAATATTGTTTCCGGTTTTTAGTGGGTAAAGGCACAATGCTGCTAGTTCACATAGACAAATTTAAGATTCTGCTTCCTTTAGCAGTTTGAAATGACTTTGAAATACATTTTCAGAAAACATTTGAGATGTAAAACTTGGGAACATGAGAGTTCATGGAAATATAAAAGTTATGAATAAATAAATTAAAGGATGTTTTGGGTTTTTCGAGATGTTAAAAAGCCAGAAACCCAACAGAAGCAGAAGAGGATGATAAGTGGGCTGCGTTTCTGAAAATCAGAAATGTTGGCAGAATTTGAATGCTCATTCTTTTCCTCCCCAAGTATTTACCAGAGTCAGATATCGAGCAACTTCACTGAAGTTGAACCTGAACAGTTGGTAAGTAAATACTAATCTATTTTTCAGGCTTCTTCTCTTCCATTGAGTGTCACAACATAATTTGCCACAGCCCTGACAGCTCCCTTTAGCACTAAGTCTCTTCTAGGTCTAGTTAGAGGGGACTGTTGCCAAATTTTGTAGTTTTTCATTCTCCATCCTGTATGGTTCATTGTATATTAATTGCCTCTGTGAAGTGTCAACAATTAAATAAGCTGAGGTACTGGATGTAAAAAGGCGTTGTTGTTCCTTTGGAGGTGTCATTTTCTCAGGCACTGCCTATCTATCTGTCAAGGTTGACATGTGAAAATATGTCAAGTCACCTGATTTGTCAGCTAAATATGCCTTATATTTCTTCGTTTGCATTTTATGTAGTTAAACCTGATATAATGGAAACTCCAGAAAGTCAAAACATTGAAGTCAGCAAAGCCAGATTTGGTAAACTCACACTGAATTATCTGGCCAGTTTAAGCTAATTGGGAGGAGAATTTCTCAGGACTGCCTGTACTCTTCAGATTGGTTTGAGATTCTCTACAATACAGCATGGTTTTATTCTGTACATTGTTTAGTCGCATCAAAGGAAAGCACATGAGTCATTGCATTTAAAATTGGGTACAAAAATTACAGAATCACAACTTTTTGTAAAATCTTTTGGCACATTTCTTTTGTACTTAAAATCCAGTATTTTCTGTGCATGTGTTAGTTGGGATCCTTTTCATTCTTCTCATCGTGCTAATCTGAGAAATCTGCTCACCCACAAAGTCCTGTTCTTACATCCATTGGCAAAACTGTATCTTAGAATGTAATTGGTGGGAAATTTGTCAGGATTGGTTGGTACTTGTCAAATCTATGTCAAACCATGGCAATATCTCACTGACTCCTAGCTCATGATTTATCAAATGTAGCTAAACACACACACACAAAATGAAACCTGATTTTAACGGGGGGGAAGAGGGAAGAAATGTCTTTCATCAAGTGAAAACATTTCATTTTGTAATCCATATAGTTTAGAAGTTAAGACTTGGTCAAAGACATGGCAGACAATACCAGGTGAGGAGAGCACTCTCTTTAGAAAATTTGTGTCTGCATTGGTACTTCCTAAAAGGCAGCCTCAGCTTTGAAAATCAACGGGATGCATGCCAATTGGAAGAAGTTGAGGCCCAAATCCACATAGCTGATTGTGGAGAATGTGATTTCCATCTTCCATACATCTGCCTGATCACCAGAACACTAACCTGAGGCTTGGCTGCCTTGTTTCTCTTCCATCCACAGCTTAAGGGCTAAAATTCATTATCTCCTATATTGCATAGGAATAACCTGAAAACCATGATGGAGAAACAGGGTGCGGGGTACAGGGCAGAAAAGTAACCATTCATCTAACCAGGGAGGGTTAAGAGAGAGTGGGATTGAGGACAAGTAAGGAAATAGAGGCATAAGAAAACCCAACTGGAGATCTGGGATTATCTGCCTTCCCAGCGCTGTTTCTTATTTTAGTAGTGACTGTTAATTCCTGCTTATGAGCATCCTGAAGTTTGAGATGTGGAATAAAGCATTACCTTCGGCTGGGGGCTGCCCGTGCCCATGGGCAGCACAGTCACACCCTAGCTTTGCTCTCAGCATCACAAGTCTCTCTCTGTTTGCTGTGATGGTGATACAGCTTTGACAGCAGCAGCAAACAGGTTTGCTCTCCCTTATTCCGTTGTTGCTCTACTCAGAGAAATTCATTCATCCTAGGCCTGTCACTTAGCCAAGTGCTTTAAACAAGAAGGTATTAAGTAAATAATGGATAATCACTGCAGGACATCTTTAAAGTAATGAAAAGTGGGCCACTGAGAGCCAAAAGGATAGCTTAAGTGTTTAAATCCAGATGAGGTTTCCGGCTGTCCTTCATTAAATCACTTAGGCATCTATCTGGGAGCTGATTAGAAGAGAGGTGGGCTCTCATTTTTACCTCCTTCTATGACATTTTTCTGTTCGGTTCCCTCCCCAACATACCATTCATTCCCGCACCACCTGCTCACTTAGCACCTCTGCTGCTGTGTGTGTCACTGCCAGAAGGTGCCCACCAGGACCAGGGCTCTTGTTTAACAGATTCCATTCCAGGACAAGAGCGTCCAAAAAGGAAGGGCACAGCACTGTATCCAGAATGGGTATTATTAGTCTGACTCCTATGCGCAAAAATTATGAGCTCTCTGAAGTCTGATTTACTGTTTACAGAAATGGGATGGAAGAGAAACATGCTCCTTTTTTTGTGTTTGACAAACAAAAGTGAAATTTGAGGTGCAGGGTAATATGTGAGTATGTACAAAATGTATATGAAGTAATGAGTGCGTTTGGTACATTAGTTTGGATCTGACAATCACCCAGAGCCTACTGGGTTTCTCACCATCATCTTATCTTGTCCTACTGCAGCTCCACTCAGCAGTAGCAAACTTTTCAACTGTTACTATTTCATCGATAACCTGTTTCTCCATTTTCTCTCCCCAACATATTCCAGGCAGCTGTCTCTAGATTGTTGGGTTTCCTAACTCTCCTGAGTGTTTCATCCTGATTTCATGTAGGACTTCCATATTGTTTCCCTGAATCTTATGGGGACCTCCACCGCCTGAATGTTCTTCATAATCTCTCAAATACTAAAATATAGGACAGGCCATTGCACTTTGGGACGCAGCAGCACTTATCCGCTGCTATTCTTTCTTCAGCCTTATTCAGTAGGCTGGACCTCATTTTAAACACAGTCTGTGGGAAGTATTCATTGTGCTTTGTAGTGCTGACTAGGTAGGAATTATAAACAAGTAACCATTCTTCCTCTTTCTTACCTATACAATGCTTTAGTATCAGAAAATCAGTAGATTACCACAAAATAGACATATAGGAGCTGAGTGCATTGGAAAATGTGAAAGTCTATCCCATGTAAAGTTCAAACCCAAAACACACATTCACCTAAAAACTGAATTTCTGTGAGATACATGATCTTTCATATAAACCTCTGGGTTTGCCTTAACTCATAACACTCGTGTCATCCTGCACAGTTTTCATTCCAGGAATTCAGTCCATGCTCTATGCCTAAAAATGCATTGTTTTCATTTAGATTTCTCCGTTTTCTCACTGGTTCTGGGTACTCCAGTAGCTGGTTATAACTGAATAGTATAATTACAACTTACACTAAGAACTACAGTAATCTGTCTCAGAAATCAAGGCCAAACTTCAAGCTTGTCTTGGGTGTGGATGACTGCTTAGCTGATTTTACTACTTGAGTAGTGAACTGTAACTGTAACTGATAGCTGCATGTTTAACTACAGCTTGGTCACTGGGAGTAATGAGAAACAGTGATAAAGTGGATGTTTTATTAAAGGGAGTGCCACGGAATTTCTAGTTGAAGAGATAAAAGAACTCACTGGAAAGCACCTCTAGACACAACACATCTCCTGCTAGGGTGATTGAATATGTCCAGCCTGACAGGCGCTGCCCAGGACTAGTGGGAAGAAACATTGTCGCCCCATTTTAAGACTTCTTGGTACTTAGAGCATGTCAAAGAGACACCAAGGTCCCAGTGGGGTAAGATAGCGCAGCCTTTGCATGCTTTGCAGTCCTGGCTAGCTGCCTCTGCCATGTCCCCAGCAGCCATGGGGAATCCAGTGACGGTGCTGGGGTTAACCCACAGGACACCTTCCCTCTCGTGCATGAGCTGGTGACATTTTCTGTAGGAAGATGGAGGAGGGAGAACCCCATATTAATCACACAGGAGGAAAGAAGAAGACAGGATCAGGAAAAGACCCAGCAGTTCAGAAGGACTGTGGTCCTTGCTGCCCCATATCTGCTCTTCTCATCTTCTGTATCAGAAGGCATCTGCAGGAGCCCCCTTCAGGACAAGGAGGAGGGGAGGGTGAACCCTCCCTGGACTGACCCCATCAGACGTGGAGCCTCCAGTGCTGCAGAAGGAGCAGGGGTGATGCTAGGTCAAGAAACAGATGTGAGGCTCGGGGATGAACTGATCTATAGCTGGAGAGTGTGTGTATGCTTTTGCTCTCTAGGCTGAGCTGCTTGCAAAGTTAAGTTGTAGATGTGGGGCTGAAGCCACTGAATTGATGTGAGGGAGAAATAACACCCAAACAAAGCCACTGTGACCTGACCACATGTAGGACTCACAGGTAGAGGTCTTGTAAAGAACTTCTAAAAGTATTTCTCAATGTTCTCGCTATTTTAGACCTGGCAGCACTGTAAATACCATATGGATGTCTGGCAAGGGAAGATGTGATCTAAAAATATGATTTAAACTTTCTAATGAAAAATGAAAAAGCTGGGAAAAGCGTCTTAAGGATTTAGGAGTTCATCACATACCGGCCTGGGGTACGAGTCATGACTTTTAAGAGCTTGAGGTTGACGGGAGTAGGCAAATATTGATTCAGAGCACCAGGGTGTAATGTGACAGGCAAATGCCCCTTTGAGATCATTAATATATGTCCTGGGGAAAGGAGCACATGCTATAGGTTTTGGAGAGTAAGTGAGAGCATCCACTAATTGTGTTTTCCTTCAGGTTCCTGTAGGAATAGGGTTTTGTCTTCTTTTGTTTTTTCTCCTCTTTTCTCTTCTTACCAGCTGGTTTCTATAGGCAGGCCAGGCATTTTAAATTCTCTGTACAACTATAATGCAGCTGTAGTTCTGGGAGATATAACTGAACACACTTTTTTCCCTGCTTTTTGAGTTAGACTGGAAACGTTGTTTTCTTGCATTGCAAAGAAACCCAAGTAAATCCTTGCATATAAGATGTACCATACACAGTCTTTGAAATCACAAGGTTTGGGAGAGGAAGCTCTGTTGGAACACATTCAGCTGAGAAATAATACCTACAATAAATTTTATTATCAATTTTTCTCAATTTCTCCCTCTTTTCCAATACACAGCTTTGATAAGAAAGGATAGGACATATAATTACCCATTTTCTCTCCCTCTTCTTACATTCAGACTTATAAAAGCAATACATTTTGGAAAGCCTGCAATGTGGGAAAATAATAAAACATTATGTCTGTTTAGCCAAAAAAAGATGATATTAAAACTCTCTGAATGCTCAGATGAATTCTCAGCCTGATCTAAAACAGAACAGAGGGAAAAAAAATCACCAGAGTTTCATAAATTCTAGGTACAGCTTTGACAGAAAATGTAGTATAGGGGCCAGATCATGTGCTTTGCATCAGGGAGTCAGCAGTTTCTGGCCATAGTATGGGCATATCTGTTCCTAGAGAGAAAGGGGTGTGCCTGGGATAGTCTTCATAGAATCAGAGAATCACAAAATGGTTTGGGTTGGAAGGGACCTTGAAGCTCATCCCGTTCCAACCCCTTGCCACAGGCAGCGATACCTTTCACTAGACCATGTTGCTCAAAGCCGTGTCCAGCCCGGCCTCGAACACTCTTTTGGGGAGCTGGTCCCCTGCCTGCTGTTCTGATCTCTTGTGGCTTAAATAAACCTGGAAGAACATTTTCACAGTTAAAAACTACGCTGTTAAAAAGCCAGGAGTATTCCGCTTCTGGTTTTTGACCAGCTCTCACTGTTCCTAGCTGATGTAAGGCTAAGCCTGCTGGGTGTGTGGTCTGCAAACGCAGCCAAGGATCTGGCCTGGCGTGTCTGACTCTGGTCCGAGTTACACCGGTGTATGCAGCGCAGGACCAAATCCGCTAGCAGAGCTGCAGTAAAGCTGGATCAGACTGCTCTGTGCCAGAGCTTTAAATAGCAGGAGGTTAGAGCAACGTGGAGAAATAGCTGCCTCCAACTGCTTGTCCCCACCTGTGATATGACCAGGAATAGATGTAGCTCCCTGGGCAGAGCTGCCCTGAGCTCCTGCTCCTGCAGCGTGGGACAGAGCTGTCTTTGTCAGTGGGTCACGGTGCTGCAGTTACAAGAGCATCCTCTGTTAAAAGGAGTAATTTCCTCTCTGTTTTGGCTCCTGGGGCTCTTAAGAGTTAATGTCCTGGAATTAGATCAGTTCAAAAAGAACTTGATTGATGAGGGACTTGCACCTTTATGACCCAAAACCAAACCAGGATTTAGTCTTTGGTCAAATGCTACATTTGTTATGGAAGATTTCTCAGTTCTCAGATTCAATCTAACTCTATGTCTTTCAGCTCATGCACGGCACTTCTAAAGCACGGTAGTGTATCAGCAAGTTTACGGTCCCAAGCAACCTGAAAATAAGAGCTATATGTTGCAATAAAATATTGGCATGAAATGTTCTTTTCTTCTTTCTTTTTGTTTTAATACAGGCTCCAGGTCTTTTGTGTTTAATGTCTAAGTAAGATATATGATACCGGTAGATGCAAAGTATAAACTTTAACAGATTTGTATTAGCTAGAAAGTATGTAAAAAAAAAAAAAAAAAGGCAGTACAGAATGTCCATTGAGTACAATGGAAAATCCTCACAATGAATCAATTCCCAGATTTCTTCCTTACTGCTGTTAAGAACAAGTGGTTTGAAAGACCAAACTCCCCAAAACCCAGTAGGGAAAAGGCCTATTAAACCAGGGTGGGGAGAACTGAAATCAATCTCCTCAATTAATCCTCTGTTTGGACTCCTTTTAAAGCTTTAGCACATGTTATTTTTCTTTAAAGGGGGATTTAGTACTTCGGCAAATGTTCCCACATATCAGCGAAATGTAAAGTCACTT
Organism: Coracopsis vasa; assembly: GCA_026283785.1. Taxonomy (NCBI): domain Eukaryota; kingdom Metazoa; phylum Chordata; class Aves; order Psittaciformes; family Psittacidae; genus Coracopsis; species Coracopsis vasa. The sequence continues at coordinate 13,272 of JANHGB010060072.1, forward strand.
CTTTACTTTTTCCATGGCTTTTCCTGATTAATGAGGAAAAATATTTTTATTTTGCATAAAGGCCTATTACTTCCTGATAATTTTCATGCTTGAACCTGATCTCTGGTAAACTAATATAAATCAGGAGCAACTTGGTTGAAACCAGTGAAGTAAGATTAACATGGGAGCAGAGCTGTACCCATAATAGTCTTGCAATAGATCTCTCTTCTCTCTTAAATTTCTGCAGAAGAACGCAAGCCAACAGCATGAATCAAGCATAATTAAGAGCAGAATTTAGCCTGAAAGGTTGCATGTAAGATGACACGCATTGCTGTGGCAGCACACTGATGTCACACACACACACAAGTTTTTGCTTTCTTCCTGCACCAATAGGAAGATCCTTGAGTTGTGAAAAAGAAAGCAATCATTCAGGAGGAAATATTGAAATCAGTGATGGAACAGTGTGGAGAGTACACAGTATTACTGAGCAAGTAGATTGCAGTTTATGTTACTGGTGCTTTTTGAACCTTTGCTCCTATACCAAGCTCGCTGTTCATGAAAAGTAACAGGAAAGACAAAGCTGCAGCAAAGAAAATACATTAACTTTTGCAACGGTCTCATGTGTTTTCTTGCAATTTAAATGTAATGTTTATCTAATAAATAGTATTTCAGTGTTAAACAGTAACTCTCTGTCCCATTTTGAAAGTCAGGGCGTCCTTCAGGAGTTGCTATGATGCCTTTGAAAGCAGTTTTTCTCTAATGAAAAGACATACTATGTCACTGGAACAGGGTTGCAAGGAAGGCTGCCCACCAGTTTCTGCCTCTGGGTAATCTGGCCTCAAACACAACCCTGTGTCAATCTTTCTCACTTGCTCTCTTTCTTCCTGGACTGGAGGAAACTAAACAGTACCTTAGAAAGAAAGTTGTGCAAGACAATACCACAGTCCAAAGTCAAGCCATTAGTTACTGCGTGAATAGGTTTAAAAAAAAAAATGTTTTCTATTGCTTTTTCATAGGGAAAAATATAATTGATTTTTCAGATTTTCAGGTCTTGCCTACTGAAGTATAGTGAAATATTCATTACTCCATCAGGGCTACTTACTTGCTTAAACCTAGGTGTGTGCTTAAGCATGTACTACAACAATTAGTGCTGTACGTGGTACCAACCACCCCACAGAAAACAACCCTAAAGTAAAGTGAAATTAGTATTCTGCAACTGTGAAGTTTTAAAACAAGCTTCTTTTCTAATTCTTAAACAGAGGAAATTAAATTCATACTTTCCAGTACAGTTAATCCTGAGCTGTTTGACATATTTGAACATTATCCATTTGCACTGGGGTATAAACTGAGTGTAGCTTTCAGAAATGCACTATTCCTGTAGGCTGTTGATCCAAATTGACTGTCAAATGTTATCTGAAGAATTTCAGCAGCTGACCTGTTTTATCATGGCCACCAGCTGCTAAAAGCTGTGGATGGTGATGAGAGCTTAGGTGAGAGAGAAGAATATGGAGAGAAGTTAAAAGACAGGAGGGCAGAGAAGCTCTTCAGGTCTTTGGCCGTCATTTTTTACTCATCAAAGGGAAAGTGTGGCTGAGCGATACCTACCCAGTTGGGCCCTTAGGGTGGAGCCATTCAGGGAGAACCGGGTAGTTATAAACTATGGTATTTATTTCAAGCAAATGAAACAAAGGGTTTACACATCATTACTTGTGTTAAACTTCACAATTCAGAAACAACAAGGATAAAAACTGATTAAACTGTGGTTACTCAGGTTGGGATTTGTCTCATAGGACTTTAGTATAGATAGCTACGTTTAAGGTAGCCAACAAACTCTCTACCTAGCTGCTGGAGAGAAGGAAACATGAAAGTAAGATTCACCTGGCCCTCATTAGCTGAGATGCCTATTTCTTTCTGTTAATGGTAAAGGGAACATCGATTACTAATTCAGATATAGTTAAATATGTTTCATTTAGTGAGCCCTGTTCTCTTAATTTCTAACTGTGGATTAGGCAAGGGAGGAATAAAGAAGTTAACTGTTGTAGATTCCTCAGCACATTTTGATTTGAGATTCCCAAGTCCCTGTAGTTTGCAAGACTTCTATAAAAGGTCACCTTCACTGCTTACAACATGATTTTTATTACCAGAAAAGATAATAACTTAGAGCAACAAAAGAGTACCAAAAAAATTCCAGCTGTTCCCTTCTTCCACTGCCTCACACTTTTCCCAAGCTGCATTTTTAATTGTCTTGAACTGGGCAAAAAAGAGCATGAGAATGAATGAAGACAATGAACAAGACTTCGTGAGCAAGTTTGAGATGTGGCTGAATTTGAACATATATTTTCTGTCACCAGTGTTTCTTTTACTCCTTCTTGTCCACTCCAAGCAAGGGGAATGCAACTGGCTTATCATGGCAATCCTGAAATAAGTCTCCTGATTTATATGACTGCAACACTGCTCTTTTGCGTCATGAAATTCCTGTAGAAATGTGGAAAAAATGGGTAAATACTTACTGGCAGCAGGGATGGCGTACTTGTATCTATTATATCAAGTCAAAAAGTCCTAGGGATAATGGTGGCCCAATCTTTAGTTTTATTTTCATGTTGCACAGAGGAGGGGAGAGAGCATGGGAATGGGACGGTGGAATTCCTGAGATCTGAACTCCATTTGGATGCTGAGTCTGTGGCCTCGGGCTAGTCTGGCATTTCAGTACTTCAGTGACTGACACCCTATAAATACACAAATAATAGATAGGAACAACTTAGGTCTGGATTTCATCCTGGCCTCAGAAGGCATGAACCCAGGAGCTGCAGACAGTAGTCTCTTGACAATCTGCCTTGTGGCCTGTGAGGCACAGTACTGAGTGCTTCTGTCTTATTCTTAAAACACCTATGAAACAAGGCTTAGAGTGGTACATCATCCCTTGGTCCACCTTTTCTCATCAATAAAATTGGGCTAATAGAAATATTTTTCTTTTACCTGTGCTTATTTACAAGACTGTCAAGATTTAAATCAACGACAGAATAAGCAATAAGCCATTTTATTTTCAAAAGTTCTCTGAAATCAGAAGTGTCAGTGTGCCAGTGACCAACAAAACACCACATGCCAGATCATGAACATGTTCCACTGGTGAAGAGATGCTCACACAAGGGGTTACAGTGAAGTCAGCAGAGGTTCACACAACTTTTGGCCGTTGCGAGTAAAGGGAGCACAGTGTGGTCATGTCTTACTGCTGATGTTAGAGCAATGTTAGTGATGAAAAATATCTAATCAGTGCCAAAGAACTGTGAGATTTAAAAAAAATGAAATAACTATTTCATGACAAATAAAATTGTGAAAGAAATGTAGGAAAAAAGACATTATTTAAGATATCTACCAAACCAGTGCAAGAGATATTGCTATAATTATATAGCAGGTTTAATAATAGATAAATTCTGACATTATGTTGGAATTAACTGTTGTAAAGCATCGGTGTGTATTTCTCCCTCCCTCTCTTGCTGGTGTTTGTAATTCAGAAGAATGAAAGGAGCCTGATTACTAACTGGGAAGAGTTCAATAGGTTACATTTTCTGAGGGAGTTGTGCTTCCATAAACTCATTGTGGCCAGATCCTCTCATCCTAGCTCAGACAAAATTCCCAACAAAACTCAGCATTAATGTGCTTCAGGATTAGGTCTTGTCTTTGTTACCTGCCTCTGCCTTTGGGGTCACTTCAGGTTGTCTGTAGCTCCAGGTGAGTGAATCACTTAAATAAGTGTGTTTCTTTGAAGCTGCAATGCGAAAGGGGATATATAATGGATTACAATACACTACACATAGCGTAACATCAGCCAGCACACACTAAAATAGCTGACTGTAAGCTGCAAAGCCCAGCCTGAGACTCAAAGTTCACCCAATCTGGGTAATGTCAGTGCTGAGAGGACTGATCCGGCGTTGTGTTACTTGTGGAGCACTGCGCTGAGGCTCAGCCCAGGGTGAGATCAGGAACAGCTAACCTCATCTCCTCCTGCCCTCAGCACATCCCTGGCTACATGAGGAAGGCTCACGGGATGGCACCTTCTTGTGCAGGTCTCTGGGGCAGCACAGGGCAGTGGCATGCGGCTGCCCCAGGCATGGGGCTGCACACTCTGGATCTCACCCTGTTCCATGGGAGCTGGCGTCTTCTCATCACCCACACTACATGCACAAACTGATTAATCCCCAAACTCCATTGCTCCACAGGAAAAAACAAGCAACAAATGATAAAATGGTTCTCTCCAAACTCCTGTCAAGCGTATGTCTGTGTCTGTTCTGTGGTATTCGTTAGAGAGCAAGCCCTGCTGATGTTTGCAGATGCATGTCCCTAGTGCTTATTGCTAGCACAAATCTGCCCTTAATCAGAGCTGATGACTTCACTGTGACTTCTTTATCTTAGATATCAACACAAAGCAATCACATTGAGGACTTAGGTCCACCCCAGGTTGCTCTTAAGGACCACTTCCAGTCAAACAGATCTCTAGAGCTTATAGACATAAGTAGTTTTCTTCTGTAAGAAGCAGAGGCTGGTGGCTAAGAAGCTCTGATCCCTTGGAAAGTGAAGGCAGGACATTCGTTTGCCAAAAGGAGAGCTGCTGGTTCACTGTGTTTGATTTGCAGTATCCTGCTGAGGGAATAAATGTTCAGAACTGCCGTCATCATTGTGTGCTGCTGGTTAAAGTTTTCACTGTATCAATAGCCATGCAGTGCATCTGAAAAGACTAACAAAAAAAGATCTTTGCTGTCAGCCAGGACAAGGATAAATAGTGGAAAGAATTAAAACCTGCTGTTGAGTTTTCCTGAAACTGGTGAGGTAAAATACAGTGGCAAAATATATGCCAACTGCTAGCTCCGGGTGTGAGCAGGATCTGAATCTGAGTACAGACAGTCATCTTGTGCGTGGTCCTCCTTCATCTGCATCTGGGCAGAAGGGCTTTCCAATGCTCATGCATCCCTGACTGAGCGACACTGCAGCCACTTCTTCAGGCATCAGGGGCAGCTTATGAGCCTCCCTACAGGACAGTGACTATTATCAAGTGAATTTTACTGTATATCTGTATATAGTTCTGTATATCTCCATGTATATCTCTAACCCTTCCAGATTTCATCAGCAATGTGTTTACACTGCAGCTGTGGCTTCACGTTATTCAGGGGGTGAAAGGGCTGGTTGTACATATTAACTTCATAGGAAAAGGAAGGTCCATCACTGTTCCAAGTGTGCACCCCTGAGTAATCCATATTGTTCATAGTTCATCTCAAGATGTGAATGCTGCCAGCTAGAGAGCAAACTTTGGGTTTACACATACTTCTCATGGATGTAGTTCTACTGTATGTGGGAATGATAAGGGCTATTACAAGAAAAAGCTCATGTCATATTTGCTGCAGTGTCTTGAAGTTCATCTGGAGTCTACCAAGGTCTTTGTGTGATACCCTGAGTCACCGAAGCAAAAGCAGATTTGGGTATAGATTCACACTGCACGGCTTAGGACCTATTCCCAAGGTTGCTAGAAGGAGTAATATGCCACATAATCTGCACATCACTTGTATCCAGTGTGGGAGTACCGTTTCCCCTCTGTGTTATGTGTAGAGGAACTGCTAAGCTTAGCATAAAGAGAGAAATGCAACTACAGCACACATGACTAACATTAGAAAATGATTCTTGAGGCTTTCTCTCACCGAAAATTAGAGAAAAAACAACCTCAGGCTCTTGAGACAAACACTTTGATGTAGCTTGGAAAATAGCAGAAAAGCTGCTCTGAGTGCTGGGCAACCCACCAAGAGTTCATAAGTTAATAGGAATCAAGAAAGCATTACTGTAAACAGCATTTCTGTTTTGAGCCTTAAATTGAGCATACATTTTCCATAATGAAGAGAAATGCATGCCTGGGGTTTAAAGACAATGCAAAGAAGGTTATGGGAATAGGACATAGTAGGAAAAATTTCCCAATTATGCCTCGTGCTTCTCCACATTCTAACAGCATCAGAAACATCAACAACAAAAGCCAAGATGCTGAATTTTCCTTTCAGCAGATAAGGAAACTGTTTGGTCTGGGATTGTGATTTATGGCCATTCTAGTGAATAAAGTGATCCGTGGACTCTGTATTGAGTAGTGGCCCTTGGCAGTCTGAGAGCAAACGATATGGCACAGCTCAAACCAGGGTGTTTTTCTACTCAGAACAGAGTGGTTTCTCCTACATTGCCAATTAAGAAGAATGTTTCATAAGGACTCTTATCCAGGAGAGAAGAGTGTAAGCTGCAGTGGACAGAGATCTGTTAAGAGCTAAACAGAATGGACACCCACGTGCAGGCATTTCAGCCTGGTCCTTTTGCAGTTACTAGCACAAATCAGTAAAAACTGAGACCATATGATGGGTCTCCTACAGTCACGTTTGAGAAATTTACTGATGTACCCCATGGAAAGTCTTTGCATGACATCCTCAGAAGGGTTTCCTGAGGAAGAATGGAGTTCACTGTCTCCATCTTTTATTATTCAATTTAATTTAATTTATTTTATTTCTTTTTTATTCTAATTTTAATTTTTATTTTTGGAGTTTGGATGACTCTGTTACTGTACTACTGAAGTCACTCACACTGTTCAGTGTGGACATCCTCATAATGTCCTGTGCAATATGGGCAACGATTTTATGAATAGGGAACCAGATGCAGATCAGGAATTTGTAGCTATGTCAGAGAAGAATATCTGGTGCACAGAGCATACTTCAGTATATTCCTGGTGATTTAATCTCTGGTTTAGCCAGACAAGCTTGTACTTTATTTTCAACTACTTTAACAAGGGCAGCCATATTTGAGATGAAATATTTCTAATGAATTGCCTAAATCAATAAATATTTCAGAATAATAACTTGTGAGAATTCTTTTCAATGAGTCAGTACATAATCACATCGAAGCGTGAAGTTGAAAGGGCTGTTACCTGCACAAACTAGGGATCTATATCTGAGCAGTGTGGGCATAAGATAACTTTGGGATGGAAAGTGAGTCTAGATCTAGCCTCAAAAGAGTATAATGTATTCCAGAGATCCAGTTGCTGTTTCAAAATCAAACCAGTTGGTCTGCCTGAGAAAATGCTTGTGAATATGTATGTGGCTGTGTGCTGTTTTAAAGTTAGTTTGTTACCCCTGAAAGATGGCAGTGAATAATTCCTATGTATGTAAATAATTTTGTAGTCAGTTTTGGGATAGAACACTGCTATGTTCTTACAAGCTGTTTTATTACTTTTTAATTAATTTATCTTCTCAGCTATTTAGTCAAATGCTATTTGCAGCCATGAAACAGGATAGGGGCTGTTGGAGGTTCACATTTATTTGACAGATCTAGCTGTTGTGGCTTTCTAGATGACAAATTAGTCTGACTTTTGTAGCGCTCTGGTGACTGTAGTGATCCAAATATAGTTTCCTGAATTCCCAGCACCTTGTTTTCCTTAATGCTCTTCTTTGTTTGAATCTTTGAAGACATCTGTACGTAATTTCTTCTACAGGTGTTCAGCTGTGGTCTCATCAGTAGAGGCCAAAGGAGGATTTTGTTGAGCTCATGAACATCTTAGCCATTCACAATATGCTAGATAATGTCTTTAAGAAGTTCACTCACTGATAACCACACCTGATACTTGGGCTAGTGCAAATGAGCTTCCAAAGGCATAAGCAATGGTTTAAGATTCCAGCACTCAGGATATTATGCTGGCTTTTTATATCACCAGAGACATCACTAACATGAAAACTAAAATTTATTCCTGTTATGCAGCCACTCAAAAGGAGTGGCATCATAAACAAGGGCATGATACACATTCACCTTTGTTTGATATTGGCCAACATTTTGTCTTGCATCCCAGCCTTCTGATGTATATACAGCTATTCATAGACAGTGGCAGAACTGCCTCCTTCGTTACATTAATCCTGATGTTTTTATCTGACAAAACTAGAAACCTCTTCCAAATTATATTGCATCATTCATCTTTGAGGTTTATTTCTTCACGGTGTTTCAACATTATCTTTGTAGTTTGGTACCTGAATTGTAAAAGCAAGTAGAAGCTTGGTCTCCACGTGTGTCTTAGTGTCTGCTGTCTGCAACCCCATATGAGTAATGCAAAGATGGTTCTCTAGAGAATTTGTGATGGGGGTTTGATTTTATATTATTTATATGAATAAGTCCTGGTTATCAAAGATATTATTTTAATACTTCTAAAACTAAGAAACCTGCTTGGTTTAAAGTCTTCAGAGATGAAACATGTCTGACTTACTTCAGATACAATGAGGGTTTTTTAGGTAAAGGTTTTGTTATCAAACATTTTCCAGTATTTGATCCCAGTAAGGGAATTGTTTGTAAAGGGATGAAGATTTTAAACCTCATCTGAAAATGTATGTGGGTGTATTCACCAGAAAAAACAAATCCCCCTGCAAGTATGGATATATGAAATCTGTTCCTTAGGTGTATTTATTTATGGTGTTTCAAGATTTGCTAGGAATGGAAATGAATCTTTAAAAATGGTAACTAATTCAAAAGCCACCAAGATTTTGTCAGAAGTATTCATTTCTGCTGATCACACAACAGCAATGATGTATTTAAAATATTTTCTTCAATGGACTTAACCCTGGGGACCAAGGAAACGTTTGGCTTGTGGTCTATTGTGTACCAAGGGCAAACAGACTAAAATGGTCATCTTGGTCTGATTAAATCTGTTTCAGAATAAGAGTATGAAATCTATGACTCAGCTACTGGTTCTTTGAACAAAAGAGTAGTGAAAAAATGCTTAAACTAAAGTGCACAGCAGTTGTTATGGTGACACATTAAACTATCCGATCATTCTGGTTTGGATCCAGAAGCAATTAAAGATGTAAGGAAAGTGTGCTCCCATTTTGGAGCACTTCAAATCAAATTTTGTAAGCTGTAGCTGAGAAATATCTTTACAATGAGGATGGGAATTCTCACAATAAAAGAAAACACAATAAAAGAAAACACAAAATTTACACTGAAGTAACTTATAAGCTATGAAATACCAAAATTAAGATGCTTGTGCTCACTTAAGATGTTAGCTCACTTCCTTTACTGTGCCCTTTATGTGTTTCTTTTTTGTGATCAAACACCTCATTTAGCAGATATGCAGCAATCACTGAATGGGAACTGAAGTGCTCCAAGGAAAGGTCTTTTTTCTAGGACAGCAAAAATAGCGCAAGGTGATACCAAACTGTGCCTAAACAGTATAGATTGATCTCCGTCACATGCTACTGGGGCAGTTTCTCTGCTAAGTGCATGGAGGCACCAGTGGCATCTCTGTGACCATGAGATGTGTATGTGTGTATGTGTGTGCAAGTGCATATACACAAATATATATTTTTACTATGATTTTTCAGTGTAAGGAGTCTGAAATGTGAAGGCAGTGTTGCAGACTGGTGTTCTTATAAGATGATACTGAGGGTGTCAGTTGTATGCTTACATGTGATCATGTAGTACGTGGCCGGCTGGGAACCAAACCTCTCGCGGTAAGCAGCAGTTCCTGGAATAAACTATCCGCAGAACTGCACCTGGCATTTGCTTTATGGAGTACCATTTTTTGCGATTGAAAAGTGAACCAACATATGAGCAGTGTGCATAATTGTGGTTCTAAGTGATTTGAGGAATCCTCTGCAATCCCATGACACCAATGCTAATTTCTCATTTCTGATAGTCAGTCGGAATGACTGCTGAACTGAGCTGTCCCTGTTGAGTTGGGCAGATCTCCTTTCAATGAAAAATTCTCTGTTTTCCTAGAAAACTGACTTTTACACAACTAGATCCACCTCTATAAATGTGCTTGTCAAGAAAAATGGTAAAGTAACTGAGGAATATTCACATCTGAAACTGCAAGCTGCTCAAGAGCAGCAGGAATCCTGTAAATTGCTCTGTACTTGTGCTGTGCCATGAACCTTGGGACAACATTACTGGCTGATCCCAAAGTGTTGCTGTATTTGTCACCAAGAAATTATCACAGCAATAAGATGGTAGTGACTCTGGAGGTAGTGGCAGTGGAGTGGATGCTGCCATTACTTGTGCTGTAACCCCTGTGTGGATGAGCAGGGGATGTGAACACTTTTGTATGTCATCCCAATGGTAAAAGTATTTCTCTTTTGCAGCCTGTACATGAGCTAAAGCATTTTTAAATATGAAGTGAAATGCAAGAAGAATACTTGCAGCTCCCAAGTACAGCGCAGTCTACATGGGGGAAAAATATATTAGGACTTCAGATCCTAGCGGAGTCAGTTCTGGTAATGCAACCCATGTATGGCTTTGGTTTTGCAATTCTGGGATCAGGTATAGTTTAGATACTAGAAAATACTGGGAGTAATTTCTATCTAAAATAGACAATTTGGGGACAAAAAGGGGTTGGTTGCATGGTATGTCTGAAAGTTGGGCAGCTGTCAAAGAAAGCAGGGGATTGAAGAAGCAAACACCCCTGTGCAGCAGCCTTGTCCTTGGGTTTGATGGGTCCAGGGACAGTTTAAAATCTGTCTTATGGTCCGATAACATTCCAGCCCAAGCATGTGTAATTTCCTTGGTTAGCCTCACCAGCTCCTCTCTTTTGGGGTTGTAATAAAGTACCTGAGAAAGCGCACACATGGTTTGGCTGAACAAGAGTCAGCACTCTCCTCTGTGTGTACAGGGCAGGAGAGGAAGAACAAACGAAGAACGTGCCTGTTGCTGTCTGTTGCAGCTCTCTGGGACCAGAAAGAAGGGATGAGACATGGAAGGGTTCGCGGTCAGGCGAGGGACTCAGCCTAAGACCCAGAGTTTGGCAGAAAGCCCAAGTTTCAGATTTGTGAGAAACTGTCTGGGGGAGAGAAACATCTTTACGCTAGATGTGAAACAGGAGGGCCTGAGGGAGGGTTGGAGAGGAGCCCAAGAATGAGCACAGCCTGCTGCAGTCATCGGCTCCCGTCGGGGCCTCCCTTCTTCCACTCACGTGAAACTATTTCTATTGTCATTAAGCCTTAAAAAGCTGTTTGTGTATCTGGATGTGCACGTGTGTGTGCGCATGTGTTTGCAGAAGTGACATGTTTAACTTCAGATCTGACAACGTGCCTTTGGCAGATTCAGTGTAAAAATTAACTTGCTCTCTGCCTCTTTTCTTTTTTTTTTTAAAGAATAAAACAAAACCATATTGAGCTTTTACGCTTAAAGCCCTAAGAAAATCATAAAAGTGAATTATGGGGTGAGAATTACTCTTTAAAGGAAAGCTTTACACTGGAGTAAACTTGGAACATTTATACATAAAATATTACATATAACATTTATGTGTATAAAATCTGCTGAACTGGCCAGTTTCTGACTATTATATAAACTTTATGCATTTGGGAAAGCAGACTTTCTTTCACAGAAAATAATTTGTTCTAGCTTCTATTATAAAATAATAATCCCTTGGTATCAACACTTGATGCTATTGTCACAAGCTGTCTCCTCTGTGTACTGTTTGGTTTGAATAATTTGTCCTTTGTAGACTGAGCATAAAGTGCATTGGTCTAACAAGCTAAAAGCATGATAGAAACAAGAAGAAAAAAGATAAGGCGGAGAAGTGAGTACATACTCCAGACAAAGGACACACGCAGTTTTGGGGTGCAGAACTCAAATCTAAATCACTCCACATAGTCTAGAGAGGGAGTCTGGGTCTGGGCAGCTGTACAGATAGTGAATTCCAAAATTTAATCTTCTTGATATAAGGCAGATCCCAGGTTTTATAGCCACTTGTTGAGACACCTCAAGGAAGGGACCAGGAGAGGGTTCCTGGGGAAAGCAGTGAGCAGCATCACAGAGCTGGTGATCGGAGAAGTGTTGGGAAACCTCTGCCAGGAGAGAGCTCCTGGGGCTGTCGCCTTTTCTCCTGCTCTTCCCTGCTCTTGCTGTCTTGCTCCCACCAGCCTGGGGCTGACACCCCCAAAGGATGTCCCAAGGGAGGACTGTGAGCAGCAGTCGTGCTTCTTCCGGTCCAACAGACAAGTACCTCCGCCTAGAGCAGTTGGACCTCCCTGGAGATGGTGCATTGACTTTCCAGACTCACTGGACTCATACAGGCACTGGACACATATTAAGTGAACAGACCTGGAAAGAAAAATGTCCTCTGCTGCGGGCAGTGCTGTCCTGATGAGGACTGAAAGAGAATGAAAGAAAATGCAACAGATACTAATGCTGTCACTTAATTCATGTCTGTCTGTGCTCAGATATCATGACAAGGTCTTATAAAAGCCAGCGCAATGTAGAATAACCTACAAAAGCATTTATGTGGTATAAGGAGACATTTCTTGACCTATCTGTAGAAATACTGGCTATTTCTGCAGGTCATCTAGTGTTAGGTTACTCCACAGCAATTCATATGAGATCTCTTTCTGCAAATCCACTGCTTGAAAGCTATGACTTGTTCTTATACAAATTATTACAAAACGGTCTAAAAAGTAGAGGAAAAACAGAGACTGCTCACAGAACTGTGAGCTACAGAAGTGTTATTTTTTTTCTTACTCTAAACTGGAACAGAAACTAAGCATTTCAGTGCCCTCAGAGAAACCCAGCATATATGATCGTCTCTAATTGTCTACAAGGGAAAAGCTGTGATTATGAAGAAATCACTGATCTAATCCCATAGTAGCTTTTCCTAAAATACTATATTTCCAAAATACTCTGTTTTCTTTTCACTTCTCTAGTGCTGCATTGTTTTAAAGAACTGCAAAATGTCCTTTTCACAATGAAACAAGCATCAACACTGGATTAACAGAATCAAGGTTTATATCCTGGAATGATAGGAAGAAAATAGATGAAACATTTAATTGAATTGCAGATGTTATGTCTAGAAGAGCAAAATACTCTGAGAGTAATTGAGTAGGTTGCCATCTACACTAAGCAGAGATTTTTAAAACAGAATGCATATGGAGAATGCAAATGTGCAGAATGCACACATCTGTGTTGAATGTTAGTTTCCAGTGGTATCAAGGAATACACATGTTTTTCTTAGATTTTAGAACTTAGTGGTATCAGTAGAAATAAAGTAAAATGTCTGACTATATTGCTGAAGTAAGCAGAGGAAGAATGCGGAAAAATCTTTTTCTTCTTCCTGAGAGACATCTATAATAAATCATTAGTGCTATATTAAAAAGTAGATTATAGCCATGGGACTGAGTGTCTTCCTATTCACCAAATGAGTAAAAAAGGAGGATATAAAATTTGAACAATATAAGTCTGATTTTGTGCTTATTTAGGCGAAATACAAAAACATCAAAATGATCTGTATGATGTTGTTCAGTCCCTTAAACGTCATAGCATTTCAAACAACATTCGGTGGATAGGAAAAGAGAAGATAATTTCTTTAGGGAATATTTGTGTTACAGAAACTATAAATTATGTTTTCTAGTTTTCTAAAACAAGCAGTTATTCTGACAACTGAGAAATTATGACTATATACAGTTAGAAATAATACATTATAAAATTTTAGCTTCTCAGGTAAGAAGAAATATAGAATTGCAGTTGTTATATTAAACCATTCATCTTATAATTCATTTACATTTCAGCTTGCAGCACAGAAGTCTGAATAACTAAAAAGATTTTAATTAAATCAAAGGACAATGCATGACAATTTAATGACCTGATATGAAACCTCATATGTTACCATTGGCCTCAGGAGTCTCCTTGAAGAGAAAACAGTAAGAATCAGATTTTCTGATCTATATGGGCTTGGACAGCCTGTTCTCAAGAGAAATGACTAGGAATCAGGCTTTATTTTCTATTGGTGCTCGAACCCCACCCAAATTGCATCAATTCTGGATCAAAAAGATACTGCAATTATATTAATCAGGCAAACATCCCAAATTAATTGTAAAAGCTATCTTCTGCAGTAAAGCCTTGTTAAGGCTCAGTGGCATTTTCTGTTTGTAGATTTTGAGATAAAAGCAGTGCATCAAGTCTTGGTCTCTGCTGGTTTTGAAAACAAACCAAATAATTATTTGCTCTCTCTTCTGTTCACGACAAAACCATCTCTGTGGTTTAATTCTAGCCTGGGCTGATAACACACCAGTCTTCTTGATACACTAGGAAGGAAATGGCATGTGGATCACTGCTATAGCTTGGCAGGAGCTATTCATGTGAGGCCTGCACTTTGTCAGATGGCTTGGGAAATTCCAGAGCCGATACTCAAAGCTCTAGTTCAGGCAGGGATTTCCAATCCCTGATAAGTGTGAAGTTCACAAGAGTTAGCCACACCACCTTTTCTGCATCTGGTGGCTGTGTTATGGCTTTCATGACACATGCTGGTGGCCAGAGCTCAGACATGCGGACATGACAGTCTGAGGAGGTAAACTGGTGGAGGACTTGACTGCCTTCCTCTGACTGAAATAGAGGTTGAGGCCCCTTACTAAGGGTGGTGTAGTAGCTGAATCTGATGTAGAAAATACAACCCAAAATTAGAATAAATGATTACGTATGTATTGACATAATTAATCAGGAAATATGAATACGATTCAGAAATCATTCCATAAAATTGATTTTTTGCTTTTCTCTTAAAGAATACAGGTTTATAAAACACAGGTAGCTGGGAAACACTTCAAGAAATGCTTTATTTAGAAAGAGAAAAGAATAACAAGTGGGGACCTTGAAAAGTTTGATTATATTTGAAATATACCTCAAACTGGTACAACTGAGGGCAATGAACAGTTGTAAAGTTTGACTTACTTAAATTAATTATTTGAAGTTTCATCAAAGGCGTGTAGGTTAGGTAGTAGGAAAACAATGATCAGCATATCCTGATAGTACAGCAACTGCTATCTGGGAAAGTTTTAGACTCAAGAAAAAAACTCAATGGTGTATGTGTTTAAAATTCCTCACTCTTCTGAGAGTAAGTACTTAACTGTAGCCTTGCAA
>JANHGB010060076.1:0-15003 GCA_026283785.1 Coracopsis vasa
GGTGTAGCGGGGCACCGTCTGCGGCCTGGCGGGGGCACGGGTAGAGCTCTGCGGGGGAATATAGTGCAAGGCCGGGCAGGGCAGAGCGGGGTGTGCGCGGCTTGGTGAGGCGGGCTGAGAGCCTGGAGCGATCTCCCTGTTTCCAGCGAAGAGCCAGTTCATGGGAAACAAGGGAGCAAGGAGTTAGGATCCCATGGCCGGAATAATGTAACAGATCCTCAGCTGCGGATTGGCAGAAGGGATGGTGTAGCTGCAGTGACTGCTGCAGTCTGGGGAGGTGGAGAGGAGCGTAGTTTCATCGGCTCGTTTGTGTTTCTGATGTAATTTAACTTCTCACTTGGATAAAGCAGACTAGTGAATGCTTCTGCAGCCCTCTCTAGTAACACATAAACTGTTTTCTGGCACTCTGTTGATCTGCAAATAAAAGCCCCCTTTAAAAATGCCTGCCTCTTGAAAAATTAAGGTCTTACTTTAGCAGCGTCTGTGGACACTCTTGATATAAATCTTGCTATAATTTTTAAGATTTCTCTCTGATTCTGAATGAAAGGCTTCTGTTAAAATATAAAAGTGTCGTTTCTATCAGTAACAAAGGAAGTTTGGGGTCACTATGACTTATTGGCACTGTTTCAGTGAAAATAGTTTTTTGTTACATTTCAACACATGGAAGAAAATACTGTAAATTTGGAGAAGTTGTCATTTAGGCCCACATTGTGTGAACTTGTGCAATAAGCATACACTTTCATTACTCTCTTCCTTAGTAAACCTTGTTACATCAAGAATGGTGAAACATCAAAACATTAGTAGGGCTGGGCTTGCATTTTATTTCATGAAGTTTCATTTGTAAATATTTGTCATTCTGTGAAACTTGGAAACACAAAGCCTGCTACCTGAAGTTGTAACTAGAGAGGAAGTAGGTGGGGGGGGAGGGGAAGGATAAAAGGCAGAACAAAAAGTTAGTGAGACCTACAATAAACTTAAATTGCCATACAATTAAATCAGTTTTGTCTTGTGATCAGAGTCCCCAATACCGTGGGGTTTCCCAGAGAAATTAGAGTAGTTGCCTCAGTTAATACATGAGTTTCTTTGTTGCAAAATGTTAGAAAGTTGGGTTTTTACGTTTGAGCTCTTTGGGTGAACAGTGCTGGAAAAGATGGAATAATGAATTCTCACATTCAACTCACGCACATTTAGAAAGTGCGTTAATACATGGTTTCTGCAAGTGCATTAGTTTGAGTTGGAGTTGCAGAAAACAGGTTGGGATAATCGAGATAGGGCCTAAAATGGAAGATTCTTTTCCACTGGATGAGTGGGCATACTGAATCTAAGGGCCAGGGCAGGATGCCTGCTGAGGTTTAGATGTGAAATGGAGGTGGGAGGGGTGAACAGTGTTCACAGGGTTCAGTAATCTCAAGCTCTCTGCAATAATTCTGAGTTATCCGCCTTTTGAATTAGTAACTTTAATGGGGTGCTGGTTCTAGCAATTTGATTATATAAGTGCATGGTATATTGTAATGCAGAACAGTGAATGCAGTTCCTGTAAAGGGATGGTGAGCTTTGAGCAGTTAGAGACCTGGTAGGGCAACCTCAGCCGCTGGATTTCATAAGAAAGGGAGGTGACTTGTCATTGAACTTCAGTAAAGCTGTAGGTGCCACAAAGAAATAGATTAAAATTCAGAAAAATGTGGATTAACAGAATTATTAAGGTGGTTGAAGGAACGGGATGAAATAAGGTGGTGCTGAAAAGAGGCATTGAGCTAGGAGTAAGGAGTTATTGGCAGTTTGTGAAAATGGGTCCTGTGATGAATTTAGGTTTTTTTCAGTGGCACCAGGTGCTCAGTATGCAAATGGAACCTACTGGAGAGACAGCATTAGTAAGAGCCCACACCAGGGAAGCTTTAGACATGTAAGAAGGACTGTGAAGGATTATGAGTTAAAATTTAAGAGCTCCAAGTACAATTGCAGGGTCAGGGTAATCCTGCTGGACTTCTGAAGCTTGGCAGAGCCAACTCAGGCTGCTTCAGGTGCACAGGGTGAGCTCACTCTTCCCCATATACCCCAGGGCTGCCTTGGCTTAGAAAAACAAAACCAGAGACAGCATAGGAAGAAAACGTGTGTAAGGAGGAACCAGGAGAGAAGAGAGAGGCTGAAGGATGGCCTAAGAACGAATTAATTTAAATGACTGGCTGATTTTTACACTGTAGTATGGAAGTTGTCTGCTGATCAGTGGATGAATGTGGCTCTGGAGTAGCCTGAGGAACAGAAGTAGGTGACAATAAAACAAGACTGAACTTAACCTATGAACTGGCATGTGTATACATAGCCTGACCTTAGCAGAGTAACAGGCAAGTGGATTTAATGGGCTAGAGTGAGCCAGTCAAATAAAATCATGGTGAATGTTGTATCTGTTGTCTTTGATATTATTGTCAACTGTTAGTTCATTAACCTTCTTTCTGCATGACTTGAAGGATGGGACTCGAGCTATGGGAGAGTGCTTTTCAGAGCTCACATAGGTAAATAGCTGTTCTAAGGTGCAGAACGATTTCAAGACTTAGTATTTGTGAACTGATGGTCAAGATGAAGTTCATGGGTAGCATCTACCCAATTTTCTTGCTTCTTCAGCAGGATAAATTACCAGATTCTCAAATGGGAGAATGAAACAGGCAGATTCTGGATCAGATCCTGTGTACTAGCTGTGTTTTCTTAGTTTTACTTTAAGTGCTCAGTTACTTTCTGTACAGAATTATTGCCTTTTTTATGCTTCTTAGAAATAAACATATTGAAAATAAGATTATGCAGTCATTGAAGACCAGTTTAGGCAGAGGAACCTGAGGGAAATTGTGGTACATGGAAGCAAATTTGAGGTTAATTAAAAACAAGATTAAAGTCTTTTAAAAGCACAATTTGGCAAGATGAGGATTTGATCCCACCTGGTCCTATGTGAGTACATACTATTTTTGCCTCAGAGCAGTGCAAGCAAAACAGAAAAACTAGTATGTTCTTAAAGCAAACTTTAAGGTCCTGGTTCACATCCAGTCAATTTCAAAAATTAAAAGTTATATTTTACCTTACAAGCTTTTCAGGAGCTATCAGCTACCCTTTTTCTTGTGAGGATTCTTAGGAGTTGCTCTTGCGACATATGTTCTACATGTCTACATTAGCACTCTGCCACTCCAAAAAGCTCTTACTTCCTTTAACATTCTTCCCAGCCTCAAATTATGCCAGAAAAATCTACTACTTTTTTATGCCACTGCATCAGCATACTGCCCTATGAATTAAAGATCAGACAAAAAGCCTGAAATAAAGAAAAGGATTATCTGAAAAGAAAGAAATAAATCTGGGGACAGTGAGAGCAGGCTTTGGGGCCATTGCCTGATCCTCTAAACAACAGCAGCTCAGAACTGTGAAGGTGGGCTTTGTACCATTTATGGTACCCAGGTATTACCATACAGAGCAGAGCATCTGCTGGAATTTCAAAGTGGCAGAGGCTGATACTGTGACAGGAAATTAGTGCTTCATGGAATAGGGGTTGAATTTGTTAATAGTTCAGTTTAAAACACACTTTAAACTATCTGTAATCTGTCACTGTTTCTCTTCATGTGTTTGGCTGTGGCGAGGCTTCAATAATGCATGAAGAGAAACAGACAACCTCTGTCAGAATCTAGTTTTTTTTGGTTCTTACTCCCTCCAAAAGTTCAAACAGCCTGCACGTGTAGTATTATTTATTCATTAGTCTTCCAAGCAAGTTCTAGGTTTGATCCATAGCTCCTGTGCTGAGTGGTAGTCAAACCTGGGAAACACCACAACCACAGGTGACCCCTTACTGTTCCCGTGCCTTACCTTGATACCATGGTTTTCAGCTTCTAGTCTTTGATTTATTTGCTAAGGAAGAATATATTTTGAAACCCATTCATGCATGGTAAGCCCCCTTATGGGGAGTACTTTGCCTTGGGTTATCAATTCTTCATGAGACAGAGGTTAATAATGTGTCAAAAAAAGAAGTTGCGAAATCATTAGGCCTTGTGTGATCCTAACACCTAATTTTTTTGAGAACATGTTTCCTTTTAGATAGTCATTTGTCTTAGGCTTGCATTTCTCTTGCTGTATGGGATTTAAAGTGATAAGTTGTTTCTAACTGAGTTGTCCAAGTAGTACATTTCACATTGAACAGGAAATCTTTGGTATATTCTCAGGGTTACAGTTAACTGTATATTTGAAGGTTTGTGAATCCATGCTACATATTTTAATGATTGTAAAACATTGCTGAATAATTGCCCCAAACTCCATGAATCAAGGTATGTTCTTCTGCAGCTGTTGTTTTTAATGGAGTAATGCAAGCATTTTTGTTAACTGTGTGTTTGTATTTTAACCTGTTCCTCTTTACTCAGGGGTAATTTACAGGCCTGCTGTTGCCAAAGCACTGCATGGTTGTGGTAGCAAGTTGAGATACCAGAATGCTGTGCTGCAAAGTTATGTCTCTGCATACACAAAAATACTGAGGCCTTTGAAGATGCACAGGGGATTGTCTGCTGGCCTTTGAGACAGTGTGGTGTCTTTCAAAAAACATGGTGTGGGAAGAAGCACAATACCTTCCTTTAGATAACTTTTATTGACTAAGAAGTTTTCCAAATTGTTATGTTGTGCTTCCTAGAAAAGCTTTGTCATGGCCATCTCTGTGCAGTGTTGTCCTTGGCCTCCGCACAATCTCAACAAATAAAGGTGGCTTTTTAACTTTTTGTTAATCTGCAGCTTTGTTATGACTCCAAGGTATCGACTTCACCCCTAGGAATAGTTTAAATCCTTTCTATCTCCTGATTTAACTCAAGCTGAAGGTGAACATGGCCTTTATTTCCTTTAAATCCTCTCCACTGTGTACATTCTTGTTTGTGGACAGAATCAGTGGCCAGTCTGTCATTAAGACACGTAAGCTTGATAGTCAGCTCTGCTGTCTGAAAACTGTTCTGTTTAATGCAGCTAAAATTCACAGCTTTCATCATCTTGCATGTTGAAGAATACCTGTGAATGGGTACAAGTATGGAGTATGGTATTACTGTAATCTTCCATATGCTTTATATTCCTTCAGATCCCACTTGTCAAAACAAAAACCACCACCACCCCAGCCCCACCCACAAAAATAATTGTCCTTTACTTTCAGAGAGGTCGAGCTCTGATGTCCAGATACGAGGTTGGCTTTGCTTCCACTGAACAAGTAATGCCAGTGCTTTTCTTGCCCGTGTGCTTTTTTTCTGGAAGTCACAATTGTGTTGCTCCTCTTTTTTTTTTGAAGTGTACCCTATAAATAACAACAGCTCTGCCCTACCTGCTTTGAAACTTGTTTCTTCTACCTATAACTAAAATTGGTATGGTTTAGGAATTAGCCTCTGGAGAATCTCTCTCTGGCTGTCGTGTTTACCAGTGTTTTATGTTTCCCTGTGTTCCCTATATAGTTGTGTTGGCATGCATTTGGGAAACGCTGGGGTTTTTTTTAGTGGCAGGAAACTGGTGCTCCTTGCACTGACTCTGCCCAGATTAAACTGCCTTGCTTTACTGTTACGTTGCTGTGCTTCTTCTGACAGTTTTTCTGTAGGCATGGAGGAGATGAAATGCAATAGTTGCGTCTCTCCTTTTCATTTCTTTTCTCTGGTACGGATATTGCTGAAGAAAAAGCTGTTTGTGGAGAATCTTCCACCTCTTTAAAGCAAACTTTGTTTTCTCAGCTTGTAGTTGAACTGAATCATATGCTTACCTCATGCATGAAATCAGCATCTTCACATCAGAAGACATCATGCTGTTCAGCTTTTGCATGGTTTGATATGTTGGCATCTTACTAGCTGTAAGAAGGTAGTTACTGCATAAATAGGTAAAACGAAGCCTGTTCTTCTGGTGAAGGAGAAAGGGGAAAACTAAATTTTCAGGAAGTTTGAGATAATGCAGTCAATTTTCTTAACATTTTTATCAACACTTGAATAAAAAATATGAAGTGTTATTAAAAGGATTATTAAATGGAGAGAGTCTGTTCAGAAATGAAGATATAATTGTACTTTCCATAAGAAAATACAGTGAAGTCCAAGAAGTTTAGAACTACGTATTTTATAACACTAAATGTCTCAGTGAAACCCTATAGCATATATACTAGTGTAGTATATTAGTAGCTACTGAATTAAGAGTGGAAAGGGTTGAAAGTGGAAAGTAGGAAACTGCTGTGGACTGAAAACTGAGATATGTTTGTGTTGTATGAGTTTGGTGTCATTACCATAAAGTTTAATATATTAAAGTTTGTTTTTTCCTTGTGGGATGGTAAACATTTTTAAATTATGTAAATGGACATTGGTTACTGTTCTTCCTGCATTGTATTTCCTCTGCAATAAATATATATGCTATTACATGGCCACCACTTGTAAGTGTTGGCTTTTTAAATAGTTTGAACAAATAGTCTGACTGTAATGAATGAAAAGCAAACCCGTGCTTTGCCTTCTGAGGATAAGTGGGTGTTTATAGGGATGTTACTCTCACAGATCTTCTACAAAAAAGAACAAAACTGCCTTTCTCTTTACAGGTTTGCACTTTGTTTTAGACATCTGGGACCATGTTCTATGCCCACTTCGTCCTCAGCAAGCGTGGGCCACTGGCCAAAATCTGGCTGGCGGCCCACTGGGATAAGAAGCTGACCAAAGCCCATGTTTTTGAATGTAATCTGGAGAGCAGCGTGGAGAGTATCATTTCACCCAAGGTACCTGTCTTACACTGATGTAATGTTATCATGTAGTAACAAGAAATTGTGTGTACAGGTGGTAGTTACAGTTTGGGTCACTGATACAAATAAAAGTTGTCATGTTGTTACTGTAAAGGGTGGAAAGGTCTGTTTAGATGTGAAATAGTCTATTGACTCTCTGATTCTTAAGAGTATTTTATTGTCAATTTTCTAATGCTGAAGTATCATGCAATTTAGTTACAAAATGTTTTGCTTTGTGTAAATAGGAGACTTGTATCTTGATGTACCATGTGTCATATAGAAGGAAGTGTTTGGAAGAGAGGAAAGCCCAGGCTTTCTGACAAGTAACTTTTAAAGGCCTTTTGATAAGACTCTTTCAGTGCTGTTCTTACCGGGAGGTGTAGAAATAATATTTTAAGATAACTTGTTTATGCTCATTACCTGAGTTCAAAGCATTTTCTGCTTAGCTACAACAAAAAGATCTGAAGTATCATAGTAGCTTGTAATGTTACTGGTTACATGAGGGTAGTTTTACATGCAATAAAAATACTAGTGTAAAAGCTTTTGAAGCTTTTTCTCTGGTTTTCTGGGAAGTGAATAGAGAGGAGCAAAACTGAAAGAATATAAGACTTCTGGATAGCTCTTGGGATTTTCTTTTTATTTTCTTTTCCTTTTTCTCTTCATGAAATTTTCCATTGAAGAGCTAGTGGACTGATATGGTTGTGACTTTTGCCACTTAACAGGTGCCTGAATGTCTCGAAGGAACAGCAACTATTTGAAAAACAAAACTTATTTTTATCTTTTAGTACAAACATGAAGTGTTTCTATAATGCTACTCTGGATTTTGAAGAACTGTAAAGTATAAGCAAAAACTCTATAGTGCAATCGCATAGATGCTCTTCTGGAGCAGTGATTTGCTTCAGTGTCAACTCTGGAGGGATTTAGAAAGATTATGATGGTGTTTATGGCATCACTAGTGAGCTGCAGCATTCTTGCAGAAAAAGGAAAATAGGCACTTTCATATGTTTAACTCTGTGGAACACTTTCATTAGCTGGAATGTTAGAAAGACACTGTATGCAACACAGGTTTTGAATTTTTAGAGTTTGAGGTTAAACCCCTATGCCCTCTATGGCTTCATATTTCTAGGAGGCAATTTTCCATGTACCCGTCATCACAAGTCTCATGCTCTTTCACACTAAAGTATTTAAGAAGAGTCCTTCCCTGAAATCTTTTTAATCAGTTTTCTGTTCCCACAGCAGATACTTGATTACATAGTAAGGCAGTGAGTTTAAAGAGGAAAGAAACTAACTTGTTTTAATGTGGCAGTGCTTGTGTATGGATGCCCCATATCTTCCACTATTTTTCTCTGGTTTTCTCCTTAACTGCAGGACAGAAGATGGAGAGGTAACAGGTATCAGTTTTTAACCAAATTTTACTTAAATTGTAATTTATGACTGTCCTTTCCCCCACCCCCAATAAAAATAACAGATGTCAGAAAAAGATACTGCAAAATGGGGTTTGCTTTGTCACTTTTTTTTTTTTTTTTTTTGTACTAGACAGAGCAGTGTTTGAAAATTCCTGGAGTGAGATGCTATTAATTCATGGATGACCTGGCAAATATCAGTCAATAATATGTAGAGTATCATCTTGAACTGTCAACTTTGTATTCATTCATTCTTCAGTTTTCTGCTGATTTTTAGACTTGGTTTGGATATTTGATGTTACTCGTGCAAAGCCAACTGAAATTTCATTATAAGGAAAAAAAAGTGAGGCCACATCTAATTCACTGATTGTGCAATATGTTTTTAGGTGAAGATGGCACTTCGAACCTCAGGACATCTCTTACTAGGCGTTGTTAGAATCTACCACAGGAAAGCAAAATATCTTCTTGCAGACTGTAATGAGGCTTTCATTAAGATTAAGATGGCTTTTCGTCCAGGTATCTGTCTTTAAGCACTCTCTGAAAAGTAACATTGTTTATATAAAGATATGTATTAAGAAGGTATACAATTCTGTCTTCCTGTCTCTGTAGAAGAATTGCATGCAGTTCTTTCTACATGATTATAGAAGTTCTTCAGCGCAGTTTCAGTCCTCTGTGTGAATGAGTTGTATGGTAAAAAACATCTTTTGTGTTCTGAAAGAAAACTTTAGTGCTGATTCACTAAATCTCAGTTATGATTTTGGCTGTTGTTGGTGTATAAATGGAAATATGCTGCATGGTTTTTACCTTCTGTCACGAGTCTGTAAAATTGCATGCACTGAATGGAAGCACAGACAAGAACTTGTTTCCATTGCGGGCAAAGAATGCCTAGCCATGAGTTACAGAAGAAATTTAAAAGTAAACTGGGTTTTTATTTTTACCTCCTTCACGTTTTAGTTTCTGGAAATAATGTGAACTGTATTGTGTGCAACAAAGATACTTTCCCTTCTGTATGTGCAGCACACAACTTCTCCCCTATATAGTTGCTTACTCTTAAGATTTTTTTTCATGAAGATGTGGAGCCATATTAATAACTGAAATGATTTTCCATACAGCAATTCATTACTTGGCTAACACACAGTTGATAGTTTGCTTTCATTTTGGCCTGGGAAACTTTTTTCCAGCTGTGGCAGTGATGCTGCTGGATACTCACAGCTGCTGAATCACATTCTACCTTTTTAAGTTTGTGAGTATAACAGATTTAAAAGCTGAACTTTTTCTTTAAAAGCAGCTCTTTAAAGGAAGACTTGTTTTTTGTTTTTTTTTTAAAGGCAACTCTTGAAAGCCAGTGCAACAGTAAATTTGGGGAAAGTGAAGGTATATCATTCTCTTATCTTTGTTTCCCAATCTCCATTTTGTGATTCAGGCATTGAACTTTATGTAGCTTTCAGTGGCCATTTGTTGACCCTTGCAGATTGCATTTAACTTGACTATTGACCCTTGACTATTGCATTTAACTGTCCCAGGTGATCATATCATAAATTTGTCTAATTTCACACAGCAATTTCTTTTCCCCGTTTTTCCACTCCTAACAGAGCGTGTGTAGAAGGTGAAGCACCTTAAAACAAGGTTAACAGAGCATGACATGCTGACCTGAAACAAGTTGAGGCACTTGTCTTTGTTCCTAGTTTACCAGCTTTGTGATTTAGACATTGCCTTGACCCTGTCTGCACTGAGAATCATTTACATGCTTTATTTTAAGCAGCCAACAGCTAAAAATATTGGATAGCCCTGAAAGGATGGACTAGGGTTTCTTCACTCCTAGCCAAGTTCCAGGATGAGTAAACTACAGACTCATGCTTGTGCCTAGTCTCTCTAGACTGTGGCTTTTTGCTTGTTCATTGCAGAAGGAAATACGATGGGCAGAGTGTTTTTGAAGTAGCTGTACCTCAGAGTTGCCTGTGTTGTGTGGGTCAGAAGGCAGAACATAGATCTCAAATGTTCTTCAAGTTACAGAAGAAATTGAACCTTCATTTCCCATGCACTTTCAAGTGTCCTGACCTCTAAGCCTTTGAATAAAAGAGAGGCTCCAACTACTGGCACTATTCTTATGTGATGCCTAATCTGATAGTCATGCTCTCAGAATGCCCACTGAATAGTAGATTATACATCTCAGGAGGATGAGAAAAGGTATGTATGTGGTTTAGGTAATCCAGCTCTTATAAATGCAGAAATCTAGGAGTTTGTGCAGCCCAGGTGCAGTCAGTACTGTGCTGGGACTTTCAGAGCTCATTGAACTGACTGAATCACTGCTTTAACCAAAACAGACTGCTGTGGTATTGCTGCTTTACCCAAACCAATGAGACTAACTAGCTCATCTGGAGAATCATGATAAACTGATTATGTAGCAGGTTACCTGCATAGTGTTTTGATGATATGCAATGCCTCTGTTAGCTGCACAGCTCTGCATTGTGCTACACAAACGTTATCCAGTGATTTGAGGCTTCCAGGGTCATACGAAACAGGACAAGGGCTTGAGGGTATATATTTTGGATATAGACTGAATCTCAATTCTAACATTGCCTAAGTTTTTTTTCATAGGTGTCTAGCATCAATTCAGTTCATCAATTTAAAGACAAGAAACTCATGCAGAGAAAACAGTATTGAAGGCAGAGGGGAAAATGCTGTCCTTGTAAGGAGTAGGAACTTATGTCTGAATGTTCTTCTGTGCAGGGGTTGTCGATTTGCCTGAGGAAAACAGAGAGGCTGCTTACAATGCTATTACCTTACCTGAGGAATTTCATGATTTTGACCAACCACTTCCGGATCTAGAGTAAGCTTGGGTTGTTTTCTTGTTTGGTTTGTGCTTTGTTTTTAATTTTATTTCCATGCAAATGATGTCTGGTTTTAGTAAGGAGAGCTGGGTTTTAAACAGCAAAAGCCTTGCCAAACTAAAAAAATCCAGTCTGTAGGTAACTTGTATCCTTAAACCTTTTGCTACACCAAGGAAGTACGCCATCATCTTTGCTTTGATTTGAGGTTCATAGTAGCATGTAATTTTAACTGAAGCTAAAGCTGTCGTTACAGAAGCTTTTAAGAAACTCAGATATGCATTATTATTTCTTTCTTTCTCTGTGCAAGGCATCACATATAGTCTCAGGTTAGACAAGATTAGTTTTATGGAAATGTCCGTAGTGGCACTTTTAATTCTTAAAACTTTTTAATACTGATTGGTGACTTGTGAACATAGTAACAAGTGTACAGCTTGAATTGTTTGTTACCCTTTTGGATTATTGATAATGGACTTTCTGGGATACAATTTGCTTTACTCAATGTTCTGTCTGATTTATATTTCAAATTAATTTGAAACTGCATAAAAATTCTGTGGTCTTCTAGGAAACGGACCTTAACACACCACAGAGTGTTAACTTGGCACTGCTACTAGATAGATTTATGATAAATTAATATACTAATAGCTTTTGAAGTTTGAAAGGGGGGGTATCTTTTCTTGCTTACTAATTTGGCCTTTAAAATTAGTGACCCTGACGTAGCAAGGGGTAAGAGAGGCTCCTGATACATCTCCCAGAAGCTAACACAATTTGGATGATAAGTTTTAATCATGAATCGTCTGACTGGTTTAAGTGGTGTTTTCTATTCTATATCGACTATCAGCTTTTTCATTAATTGATTGAAGTGTGTCGTGTACTACTTAGAAGCTCATTTCACATTTCTCTAAGCAGGCTTTATCTGTTCTTCATTTTTAATAATTGGCTTCTGTTTGTTTAAGTGACATTGATGTGGCCCAACAGTTCAGTTTGAACCAGAGTAGAGTGGAAGAAATCACAATGAGAGAAGAAGTGGGCAACATCAGTATCCTCCAGGATAATGACTTTGGTAAAAATCTTGTGTATTACTATGTATTACTAAGCTGGTTTTGGTAACTGTATGGTTTTGGTAACTGTAAAGTTACAGTTTTCCAATTGCTATGGGATTCCCACCAAAACGGGTCCAAAATGTTGTGTTTCTGTACATTTAATTTTTAGTTTGTTCATGTCAGTTTTTCCTCTTAATGTCAGCAAGCTTTTAGCTGCTTATGTAAAGCTGAAGAATCATAGCATCAACTATGTTGGAAAAGACCTATAAGATCATCAAGTCCAAATATAATAAAGGGTATTCAGTCAGGTTGATTAGTGAAGTACTATGTCAATTACAATTTTCAAAATGTGCTGTGAATATGAAGTCAGCTGTTGCTTTAATCATAGGCATGTTTCCAATCAGAAACTGTTAGGAGATTTCTAAAGCTGAAGCAGTTATGGCCACTAGTTTACTTCTTTCAGTATCTTTTGAAGGACAGCATTCTAAGATCTGAATTAAAGCCTGAAGGCGGTTGCACTTGAATATCTAGTTTCCAGAGTACACAAATGTAATCCATAATTCAGTAATCTTTTTGAAAGTATAATCTAGGTATTGATGGTGGTATTGGCTTGCTCTCTATGCATGAAGCCCAAACTCAAGGCATAAGGTACAACTTTTTTTAATTCCTTGGAATTCTTTGGTTTCAGTGCAGCTAAATTTTAGTAGGATCTTGCTGAAATCAATTCACATAATAAAATTCTTTGAAGAGGAGATGGTTATTTTTATAATTGTTTGAACAGTATTTTCACTGTGGTGGTGTTGGGCACAATTCCTTATATCTTGTCAGTAACTGCAAGTAAGATAACTTGAAATGATCTTACGTATGGGCCTTTGATGAGCTAGATCTCTTCCATCTTGGTTCTTTAGTGTTTATATCAGTGAAATTATATCCTTGCAGGTGACTTTGGAATGGATGATCGTGAGATGATGAGGGAAGGTAGTGCATTTGAGGATGACATGCTAGTGAGCACCAGTGCTTCCAATCTCCTACTAGAACCTGAACAGAGCACCAGTCACCTCAATGAGAAATCTAATCACCTGGAATATGAAGACCAATACAAAGATGATAATTTTGGAGAAGGAAACGATGGTGGAATATTGGGTATGTTTGAGAAATTTGTTTTTCCTCTATCTTCTGCCTCAATAATTAGTTCTGAGGGGAAGCAGGGAGGAGGGTGTTTCCTTTGTTGACAAGGTCCCTCTCTAAGTTGTGTCTTCAGCAGTGGGAATCTGGTTTGAGAGTGCTATTGTGATACAGATGATGCGTAGCATGTTAAGTGTTGGCATATTTCAAATGAAGTAAAATTAAATCATCCTGAGAGTTTACCATTCCATAACATTCTTTGGACAAAATATTGTATTCTCCTTGCTCTTTGACTCCTTCCAAGGGTTTAATTAATATGTTGAGAATTGTATCAAGTGCTTCTTTGTGAAGTACTAAGAAACTAGGAAGATGCAAGTATGTGGAATGTGTATTGTAATAAAGGCTATCTGTAACCTCAAAATTTGATCAGAAATGTGCCTTGAAAAAGAACTAATTGCTTTTATGTCAGCTTTAAAAGTATAGGTTTCTTTAACCTTTTGCATTATCTTTATCTGTGTTGTCATGAATTTGTTTATACTTGTTTCATGAGTTTGTGGATGCAAACCCGATTGTTTCATACGGTTTACAGATGATAAACTTCTCAGTAATAATGATGGTGGTATTTTTGATGACCCACCTGCGCTCTCAGAAAGTGGAGTGATGATGCCAGAGCAGCCTCCTCATGATGATATGGATGATGATGATAATGTATCAAGTGAGTATGATCAAGGGCTAGGTCTAGAATTACTTGTTCTAAACAAATTTAATTGGGATCCTGATTCATAGAATCATAGAATAGTTATTCTTTAAAAATGTGTTGAGCTCGAAAGTATGAAATGTGGTAAACCACTTTAAGGTGTGGGGGAGGGCATTGTCAGGATCCAATTGGAGAAAACCCCAGTGTCGGGCCCTTTTTCGTTTGTGATCCCAAGAGTGAAATTAAGATGCAAACAAGGTCAAGTATTGTAGTTGATCAGTTGGCTTATTAAAAAAAGACAATTATTATTAAAAAGGGAAATTACTGTAATAAAGGGCATAGCGATAGGACAGATTGGAAAAAAAAGTAGAAAATGAAGCAAGAATTTGGGATGCAGAGAGAGAGATAGTCACCACTGTGGATCTAGCAGTGTCCTGGGGATCTGTTGGCATCAGTGGTGGGAGTTCTTCAGGGTCTGTAGTCAGTATCAGGGCAGAGTGTCCCCCAAAAGTCCATAGTAGTCGTTGGAGGTGGGTGTTCTCGTGGAGGTGTCCTGGAGTTGTCCCCTTGAAGGCACCCTTGGAGGTGTCCTGATGGAGTTGCCCTCATGGCGATGTCTCGTGGATGGTGTTCCTCAGAGTCTGGAGTAGTCATTGGTGGAGAGTGTCCTCACAGAGGTGTCCTTTTGAAGTCATCCTCATGGCAAAGGCTTTTTTTTGTGATTACCTTTTCCCCCTTTTATAATGAGTTGGGGGAAGTACCTCTGTTCTCCATGTCATGTATTTGTCATGGTTTAAGCCCAGCCAGCAACTCGGAACCACGCAGCCGCTCACTTGTTTCCCCCTATAAAGGGGGAAAAGAATTCCCCCCACTCCCAGAGGGATGGGGAGGAGAATCGAAAGAATGTAAATCCCACAAGCTGAGATAAGAATAGTCCAGTAACTAAGGTATAACATAAAACTACTACTGCTACCACCAATAATAATAATAATGATAAGGGAAATAAAATAACAATGGGAGAGAATACAATTGCTCACCACCCACTGACCGATACCCAGCCCGACCCAAGCAGTGATCTGGGCCCTCTGGGTATCTCCCCTCAGTTTATATACTGGGCATGACGTGCTGTGGTATGGAATACCGCTTTGGCTAGTTTGGGTCAGGTGTCCTGTCTCTG
>JANHGB010060084.1:0-17330 GCA_026283785.1 Coracopsis vasa
TTCCGCCCGGCCGTCTCTCCCCCGCGGGGCCGCAGCACCGGGGCTCGCAGGCCGCGCTGCCATGGGCGCCGCTCGACAATACCGGCTGCTGCTGCTGGCGGCGGCGGTGGTTTGGGGTCTGTGTTTCTCGGCGGGGTCCTCCTCCCCGCAGCGGCGGTGGCCGGTGCCTTACAGGTGAGTGAGTACACCCGGACGGGGCCTAGCGGCCAGAGCGGGAAGAGGCAGGGCTCCGCGGCTGCCCGCACCTAACCGTCCCCCGCCGCCGCCTCCTTCAGGGCCCGTCAGCTTTCCGCTGGTTTTTTTCGCTTATTTAATTTTTAGACTAAGATGGCCATGAATAGTTTCTACTTCTTAATCGCGGGGGTGTTTGTCATATATGCAATATTGGGTGTATTTAGCTCACAAGGGAGTGGGTGTCCCATCCCTGTGCGTGCTCTGTCAGCAGTGGGAATGACTGCCTTTGCTTTAAAGATGATCCTTTAATTCCCATTCTCGGGAAAAGTTGCGATGAGGAAGTCAGGCTACGACTTACTGTATTTTTTTTAATTTAACTTTCCTTCATATTTCTGTTCATATTAAATGAAATCGTGTAAACTCCCCATTTCTGCTGCAGAGCTTTCTTAGCTCCAGAGGAAGACGTGGTGGTGTTGGGAAAAGCAGAAGAGTGCATGTTATTGCGTTTTACTGGAGCAAATAGCTTCAGTTTGAGTTATGCTGAGGAAATGAGCCTCTTCAGAGAAGAGCTATGCTTGTGTGTGTATTTTGTGCGGGTTTGCTGTTTGTAAAGGGAGGTGTTCTCAATATTTAAGTGCTACCTAATGCACACCTGGAGTTTTGAAAGCCTGTTGTGTAATTATGAGTGGTTATGTTTGTATCAGGTGATGCTTGAAGAAGCTGATCTTGCAGTCACCAGTTGTTCAGATTTTTCCAGCAAATTCAGTAGATGCAAGGCTGGGTCTTGGGGTGGTCAAACTGGAGTGCAAGCCTGTCAGTGTGAGAACCTCAGAAATGTGGTATTTTAGTGCTTCAACATGCACTAAACATGCTTGTAATTTAACATGTAATTTAACATGCTTGTTACCTCCTTGTCACATGCAAGGTGCAGTGGGAGGGGAAGTTGAAAATACAAGGTGTGCAGTTTAGAAACAGGACTTAAATGTGTGGCTGGCATAAGTCTTTGCTTTGTAACTGTGTGTTCTTTTTTCAGCTTGCTTTCCCTTCCCTTTTCCCTTGGACAAAATAAAGCTGAAATGCTGAAGTACCCAGCAAGCTTGGAGAAGAAGTTGAAACTGTCAGTCAGTCGTGTCTCAGCAGGGCTACTGGCCTTACTACAGCTGAGGAGGTCCTGTGTCCTTGAGTCATCTCATGGCTGGGCTATTTGTGTCATTCAGTAGCTCTGGGTGACTGTGGTTCTCAGGCTGTGCTCTGGGCAAAGTAGTGTTTGCTAGTCTGTCTTGGTAACAGGAATGTAGGAACCTGTGTTTTAACTGAAATACAAGGAGTGAATCTGAGGGAAATTGGGGAAAGGAAGACTTGTTGGAAAAGTGTTTTGCTGTTTGTATATAAAGTGATAAGTAAGCAGATTTGGTCTTTGGTTTTTGAGGTTTAATAGGAATGGTGGATGGAAACAGTGATCCTTGCAAGGTTCTTAGACCTCATTATCTAAATTAAAATAGAGGAATAGATTATTTTTTGTTATTGTTCTGATATTGGCAGTATTCTAGAGGAAAAATAGCTCCATGTTGGGAGCTCTTACTGTACAGTAGTTTCCCAGAGCAAACTGGTCAATCCCTGTGTAGACTAACTGCTAAGAGAATGTTTTTGAGGCAGATCTGAACTGTCCTCTCCCCAGGATCTGTGTGTCTTTGATTTTGGGGGTATAAGTCACCGTTTGTAATCTACATTATTTCAACTCCATCACAGAATCAGTCAGGTTGGAAAAGACCTTCAAGATCACCACATCCAAGTATTACCCCAGGACTGCCAAGTCCACTACCAAAATACGTCATTAACATTATAATGTCCAAGTCATATAATCAGTTAATTCCTTCCATTTGAGCCATAATATGAACATTTTCATTAACCTGTTTGAACTTTGGGATGTTAAGTACACAGAAATAGTTACATGTTCAATAGATATCCATTTCCAATAGTGTTAGTTAATAAATAACTGTGCCTTCCAAACTTGTTTTTATCCAGGTTATATAAAAGAAGTTAAAAGAATTCAATGCTTGCTGTAATTCAGAGCTGGCCATATGTGATCTTTGCATTTAGGACTCTTCACTGAATATTTCTTATAAACAGTCTTTTGTCAGTTGCAGAAGAGTTGTATTTCCATTTGTATTGTGATCAGTACTGTGTACAACATGACTGGCATTTATGAGTCTGAAGTCCTGTTTCTGCAGATGCGCACCTCAGCACCTGACCAACTTGTGTAGCTCCAAGTGTTGCAGTGTCTGGATCACAGAACCTGTCTTTGGGGTGGCTGGACACTTGAGCTGTCCCACTCAGGCCCTTAGGAAGCCACAAGGCAGTTACTCCAGCTGGGAAGCTGTGCTTATCGTTCTCTGTGCTTCTCTTTCTCAATGCAGGCGCTTTGACTACCGTCCAAAAACCGATCCTTACTGCCAAGCTCGTTACACCTTCTGTCCCACTGGCTCTGCCATTCCAATTATGAAAGAAGAGGACATCATTGAAGTGTATCGATTACAGGCTCCAGTATGGGAATTCAAGTATGGGGACCTACTAGGACATTTGGTAAGGTGATGTTTCTATTTAACAAAGTTGTAGTGGCAAATTCAGCTGAGTTCAACAGAAGGTGTCAAGAATGGGAGCTGTAAAGTTGGGATGTGTTTATGTGGAAGAGTGTTGGAGCAATCAAGTTCAGCTGTCTATAGGAAAGATACCAAAAGAGCTGTAAGTTTTAAACAGAAGTTACAGAGTTTAGCTCAGCTAAAGAAAAGAGCATGACCAGCACTGTTGGTGGATTTGAATGTGTTCCCCCATGAAGCTTTGGCAGTGTTTTGTATACTCACACCATTACACCTGTTCTTTTTTCTGCACCAGAGCTGCATCAAGAAAATACATTTATTTATCCCCTTGTATCAGGTCAAGTGCTTTAAGGAATCGTAGAATCATAGAATGGCTTGGAAGGGACCTTTAAAGGTCATCTAGTCCGAGCCCCCTGCCATGAGCAGGGACATCTTCAATTAGATGAGGTTGCTCATCTTCAATGAGATGAGCCCTGTCCAGCCTGACCTTGAATCTTCTCTGACTTCTTCTGGCAATTCAAGTGAACTTACATCAAGCATTTACCCGTATCCAAAAACTTGTTGCATCCTTCAAAGTAGACCTAAGAAGCACATCTTCTCTCTGCAGAGGTTTTTGTACCTTTCAGACACCCTGCTTTAGACTTTGCTATTGGTTCAGTACAATAATCCCAGTTTGCAGTGCCAGTTCTGCTCTGCTTGCTTGCCACTATCCCTTTAAGTTGAAACACCAGGTTACAGACTGCACAGTTAGTTCAACACTCTTACTTCAGTTCCTTTACACCTCTTGGGTAAATACCATCTGATCCCCCTGGTTTGCACCTGTCTCATCTGTGTTTTCTAAACCGTCTGTTGCCAATTCTGTCCCATAACCTTCACCTTCTGAAGTCGAAGGTGTTTTGTCCTCAAACTGTGATGCTGAAACCTGAAACAGAGCCATGAGCTGAGACCTTGTGAGTGCTGAAGAGAGCAGCAGTATTACCTGATATTAATACACTGTCTTAGTGTATTAACTTTTCTGTTGTTAAAACTTACATATTTACATGAATACCTCTCAGGAGTGGACAGCCGTCTGGTCTGAATGGTGGGTTGTGGGGAGTTGGTTGCTTTCATGGTTCTTTCTTGAATGTTATGATCAGTATTTAAGACTGATCATTAGACTTTACTTAGGACTGATCACAGACTTTCATATTTGCATGACTCCATGAACGAAGACTTTAATTAAAGAATCTCAACTTCAGTGATATTTATAGTTGTATCAGTAGCATAATTAAGCTTCAAAGCACAATCCCTAGTGAATAAATACTAGTGAACATGAAGGAGCAACATCAGAACCAAGCACACAGAGTCAAAAATGGAAATAGCTTCAAACATCACAGTTGCTAAACTAAGGTTGGATTGATTTACTTACATCTTTTAAAAGAAATATTTATCTCGTTCCTCTTGTGGCTTTAATTACTAAGACCTGGTTTTGGTAACTCTGTTCTGGTCTTTATTTCTTTGATACCCCTTGTGACATTGATTCAAAAGTAAATTTGAGTTTTGAAGATGAGCTCCCACTGAGTATCTGGAGGCAGAATTCATAATATATGGATAGCCAACCACTGAAACAGTGTGGTTCTGTGATAAAAGTACGCATGTGATACAATCCAGTATGTTGTGCACCAGTGCTGAATAATCCAAGGTGTTATAGGAACCTCTTTCCCTCTTCTTGCCCTGTTACACAGCAGCTTCCAAGTGCCTTATTTTCTGTACAGCTCAAGCGCAAGTAGTTTTTATGTTAAAGTTCTGGGACTTTGGTGGGTTTTTTTTCTTTTTCAGAAAATTATGCATGATGCTGTGGGTTTCACGAGCTCTCTAACAGGCAAAAACTACACAATGGAGTGGTATGAACTCTTCCAACTTGGGAACTGCACGTTTCCACATCTCCGGCCTGGGATGGATGCACCGTTCTGGTGTAACCAGGGCGCTGCCTGCTTTTATGAAGGAATAGATGATGCACACTGGAAGGAAAATGGAACTTTAGTTCTTGTGACCACAATATCAGGTAGGTTTCAGATGCTTTAGGTAGTGCTAATGTAAAACAGAGTCAGCCTTGTCTTCATATAAAGCAGTATCTTTTAATTCATGTTTGTAGGTTATTTACGATGTTAGTCACCCATGCTAATTTCAAACTGAAATACTATCTCTGCACTCTATACAAAAAGTGGTCTGAGGCTGCTGCCTTTTGAACAAAACACCCTGAAGAGTTGTTAAATGAGAGTCATTTGGTGTTGCTGTACAAAACATTGAGTCTCTTGAGTGTAAAAATAGAAACAGCTTGTACAGAACCATTATGGACTTGTTTCACATGATTTCACCAAAACAAAACCTTCTATTGTGAAGTGACAGATGACTGCTGAGATAGAAAAACTGGTGGAAATGTGTAAATTACTGGGCAAACAAATAAGGCATATTTAGAAATTGTCTCAGAAATATAAAGAATACTAATCCCTTATTTCTGTCTTCTCCATTATGTGTTATAAAAACTGTGCAAAGGTCCCCAGTAATAGGTCTCTGTCATGTGGTGTAGAACAAAACCAGGAATTACACTTCTAAATAAGTGGATGATCACCAGAATAGCTTCCTGGTGTATACTGAACACTGAAATCCTAAATAAAAAGGTCCTTTATATAAATCTGGCTGACTACTGTAGTAATACAGTGAATGACTTACAAATAAAGCCCACTGAGGACTTGGAGAATTGCAAATTTTGTGGTAAAATGACTTACTCCGCAAAGTTAGCTGTGTGCAGGGCACAGTGGAAAGTTACAGATAGTGTGATGAGGTGCTTTATGTTTGCTCGCATCCACCTTCAGCAGCCTTGCTGGACTTAGTCTCTAGATAATCCGGTGCCGAAAGTTATTGTGGAAGAAGATGAATGGGTGCGAGCTCAGATGAGACACTGGAATAGGTTGCCCTGACAAGTTATGGCTGCCCCATCCCTGGCAGTGTTCAAGGCCAGGTTGGATGGGGCTTTGAGCAACCTGGTCTAGTGGACGGTGTCCCTGCCCATGGCAGGGGGTTTGGAACTAGATGATCTTAATGTCCCTTCCAACCCAAACCATTCTATGATTCTGTGATAATGAGCTGAACTTGCTTTCTTCAAAGAGCAGGCAAAAAGCATCCCATCTTGTGGGAGAGGGCTTTAACATATGAAACAGCTGGTCCTCTTTGCCTGTGTGAGATCCTACATTGCTCTTTGTCAGCAGACCACAGTGAAGCAATCTCATTTTCCTTTAATGCCTGCTGGCTGTGTTAATGTTACTTAGGGGTATGCTTCTTCTGTGAAATAGGGCAGGAATAGCCAAAGTCAGATTTTTGATTGCTTGAGCATCTTCTGAGAGATTATCATGGAGACACCCATTAACCTGTAATAATTTTTGTTTAATTTAAGAGGTTAAGGCCAGAACTTCATATGAAGTTCATCTCAGTCTTGTTAGGAGAGACAAATCCTTTTCAATAACTTGCCTTAAAGAATACACACTTGGAAGGTAATGTGATGGGAATTAGAGAAGCTGAAGGGGAGCTCCAAGCCTGTGTATAGCAAGCTGTTGTTTGACTGTGTCTTCCGATGTGTTGTGCAAGAAGAATCTGCAAAATTTGGTCATGATGAGAATATGAGGTGACAGACAGATCTGAGTCATGGATGGTTGTACTGTGCTGTGGCTGAGGAAAGAGAGGGTGGGAAGGGCTCATATGAGGTGCAGTGCTAGGACTGCAGGAAAAACAGAAGAAGGAAAATTAGCCTTGTGCATCAGCTGTATTTTGAAACAGAGGCTGGTGCATCACCCATAGCAAGCTACCAGAGAGATGAGTTGAGTTAGAGGTGTCTTCCTCATTCCAGTTGTGAAAACACCATCATCAGAGTACTCCAAACATGTATTCTAAATTAAGAAATAATCCTCAAGGGCTTTAAGTTTACTGGTCTTCGCACGCCACTCATCATGTGGCTTTTAGTTCAGTTTGCTGTCTGAGGAGCTGCTAAAACAGCAGGTATCCCAGTCTGCGGTTTCTTGTGTGAAGACATGAAACTTTTGCCCTGAGGCTCTTTAAGATCCCTTCCAACCCAAACCATTCTATGAATTGCTGAATTTAGGTAAAACTTCAGGAAGTGCAGAAACACCCGTTGTGCTGGTGAGCACTTTGTTAGCATCTCTGGTAGATTTTGCCACCTGCAGTGCTTGTCTGCATGGGTAAAACAAAATCAGAACTGTCATGGTTCCCTGATGTTTGTATGGTTTGGCACAGTAGCAGGAAATAGGGCAGAAGAAGGAATTACAGTTTAAATAACTTACATATAAATATAGCTTTTTCAGCTGGGTATTGCTTCTCCGTCCGACTTAAGCCTTGTGTCCTTGTATGGTCAGGTAACGTTGCACATAAACTTCTGCAGGGAAGGAAGGCAAACCTTGACATAGATGGAAAATATTTTGAGTCATGTATTTGTTACGTTGTCTCTGTAATACTTATTTTCATCTCTTACAGGAACCATGTTTAATGAAATGGCAAAATGGGTAAGACATGACAATGAGACTGGCATTTACTATGAGACCTGGACAGTTCAGGCAAGTCCTGACAAACAATCAGTAGTGTGGTTTGACTCTTATGAATGCTCTAAATTCATACTGAGAACATACCAGAAGCTGGCTGATTTAGGAGCTGTCTTTAAGAAGATGCAAACAAACTATACAAGCATAATTTTATTTAGTGGTGAGCCTGTTTATCTGGGAAATGAAACATCTATTTTTGGACCAGTAGGAAACAAGACATTGGCAGCAGCTATAAGGGACTTCTACTACCCATTCAAACCTCATCGGACAGTCAGGGAGTTTTTTGTGGATCTTCTAAAAATTATTGATCATGTCATCTTGAAACATCAGTTTTACCTCTTCTACAACTTGGAATACTGGTTTTTACCTATGAAGTTCCCTTATCTCAAAATAATTTATGAAGAGGTCCCATTACCTACTGGAAGCAAAACATCCTTTGATGTGTAATGGCTTACAGAAGAACCAAACTTGCCCTTATGACAGAATAATCTTAAGGACGTGGGAACGCTGCCATGATGGTGTTCAAGTGTTTCACTGCCAACTGTAAAAGTTGTGTTGAGAAGGCTTTGCTAGACAACATGAAAGACTCTGGCTTTTTTTACTTGTATAGCTTCAGTGTCTCTGACATGGCTGGCTTCTGTGTGACCTGCTGTCTAAAGGTGGGCCAGTGTGGCTGCTCTAGGCTAGACTGCAGTGCCAAAGGGTGCATGGGAGGCAGCCTGCCTGCTCTAGTCTCCACAAAGATGGCCGTGTGGCCACCAAAAGGGGTGGACATGAGCATTACAAGGACTTCCTGGTCTGACCAGCTTGGCTAATCCATGTGTTGGAGCTGACAAACCTGAGTGCCTGGATGTGCCTAGTCCCCTCAATATGTGCCTTACATTGACATTTCTGTATTTCTTTGGTTTGTACAACTGGGACCTATGAACTGTTCTGTGTTTTGTGACATAGGTGTTCGTCAGGGTGGGAAGGGGCAGAATCTACTAGAAGATGGCATGGATGGTATCTTTTCCCCACTTTGTTTCTTTCACTTGCACTGTAGACATAATACAGATGGCTCTTCCCAAGATTTGTGTGTGTTTTCTGGCACAGATAGAAGGCAAACAGCCTGTTCTGATGTTGGCATTGATGCATAACTGCAGCATTCTAGCAGTCTCCTGTCTTGAAATCTGCTTGAGGCTTCAGTTAGGTCAGTTTCATAGAAGTTGTGTTTATATTACTTTTAAATGTCTTTAAAAAGCATTGAATCCTTAGTATGAAAAAAGCAGTGGCAGTTTGTGGGGTGCCAAAGTCACGGTTAGAAATCCATGCTGCTGATGGATTTGCCTGTGAGAAATGAGTGCTGTGTGCTTAGTGCTCTGTGCTGTGTGCAGTGATGGTGCTGTGCCAGCTGCAGCGTCCCTGAGTCCTGTTCCACGTGACCATGGTGGAGCAGCTTGGCAGTGGGTTTCCTTTAAACCCAATCGACCAAAGCAAAGGGACCACTGGCTTTCTGGAGACCAGCAAGGTGCCTGCACCCTAAACATAGCAGCAGCATAATCATTTCCAAATGTACACTGATCACTTTATTTTTCTAACTAGCTGCAGAATGATTAGTGCTGCTGCAAAGGCTGTTGCCACATCATGGCTAAGCAGTGACACAGGAACCCAGCTCTGCAGTTTCAGCTAACTTGGGCCAAGTTAAGAACCTGGTGCAGGCAAAGAGGGGGAGTATGCAGTTATTTGATTCAGTTCATAAGAATGGCAGAAAATTAACCTTGTGTTAACAAGAAGTCACTAAAATTAATTAGTTGAATTGCATTATCCTGTAATGGGATGAGCATGACAGCGGGAGATGAATGAGGTGAGCACCTCTGTGCTGCAGGGGAAAGCTGCTCATTAGTTTCACTTACGTGAGACTTCGTCTTCTGCCTCACCTTGAAAGACTTCACTCTGGAATCAGCTTTTGCTTTAACCAGCTGAAGGACTTCTGTGAGGAATTTTTCAACTGATACTATGCCATCTAGCATAATACTGTCAAAATGGCTGTGAACAGTTGGAGCAAAGCATCATCACCTCCTGGAACAATTTAACTTGGAGGGTTCGTACTACCTCTGAGAGTCAAAATCGTTTGAAGGGCTTGATGCTAAAGGCCATGGGGAAGGGACTGTTCTAAAGCCTGTCTCTCTTCTGCTGCATCAAGGCTGTTACAGAGTGCAGAGAACAGCTTTTGGGTGCCTGAGCCTCAAAGGGAAGAAAGAAGCTGGCCATCAGGTAGGTCTGCAGGACCTTCAGCCCAGGTATTCTGTTACTGTCAAGAGATTTCAGCTTACAGAAATAGGAAATTGACCCTTTTCCTCCTTCCCCCACACCCTAAATACTCAAGCTTTTGTTTGGGGGAGGGTTCAAGGGTGATACTTCTTTATCTCTTAAATCTTGCTCCTTGGGGATAAGGCAGCAAAAGGGGTCTGATGCTACATCCACCAAAGTTCTTGCCTTACTAGTGTTTAGATCAGGCTTTGAGATCCAAGCTGCCTGGTTGCACATCACAGTTCTTTCTTTATCTTACAACCATATAAGACTGTACAGCAGATGAGGTACTAGGTATCACAAAGAGTCTCTCTCCTTATTCATGTAACAAACCATGACAGCTGATCTTCATGGAAGAGCTTCCTAAAAAGGGAAACCGTGCATTTTCTGTTATGTTGCAAGACCAGAAGGAGCAGGTATTTTCCTGTGAAAGGTCTAAAGCTGTCCTAGTTGCTCAGCATTTTGCCAGGAAATGCCAACTTACAAAAGCCTGGTTGGAAAGCAGAGTTGAAACAGCTCTGTTGAAAAGCACATGGCAGTCTCCATTTCAAAGCACATGAACAATGGCCAGCACTGGATGTGATCCCGCAAGAAAAACCTTATAAAAACAATGAACGGATGAATGTGCAGAACATCTCAGGCTAATTGTGGTCTCACCATCCTAGCTTTGATGCTATTAAACTTTGATCATACCTCCAAGGAACTTGTTTCTACAGCACCTGTATTTTAGGAGAATTAACTTACAGTTTGTAGTCTGAGCTACAGACACTGAAGTTGAGTCCCTTTAAGACTTCATTAACTTCCTCATAAAACAATGCTCCAGTTCTATATACAGCAGCAGCATCCACACTTGTGTTTACCATTGTGTGTGCAACCCACTAGACCAGCCAGAGGTGAAGACAGATCTCTGAAGTAACATGGCAAATTCTAGGTTTATAGTCAGGCTTATTTCAAATCTGAAGAGGCCTGGTTGAACCCTACTTTAAATTCAGAGGAAGTTAGTTTGGCCCACAGCAAAATTTTACCAATGACTGGGATATACATAGCTAGTGTATACCTGTGTAGTTATGTCAGTTTACATGAGTATTAGTGAAAGTTTCTGACTAAAAAAAATAAATTCCTAAACCCCCACTTAAATTCTCAAGTTTGTAGCTTTAGGTAAACTACAGGAAACTACAAAGTTAATGTAAACAGCTGCTCTTAGATTACTCACCTTTTCACTTTTATTATCTCATGGAGCATGACTGGTCAGGATTACCCCAGCAGCTTTCAACAGTGATCATGTATCAAAAACCTGAAGTAATGTAGCACTTATGTCAGAGGTGAGATTTGTGACTGCACATATTAACAGCTCCTACACGGAACCAGACAACCAAGCCAATGCTGGATTGTCTTCTGGAAACAAGAAGAAATAAACGTGAACCCAGGAAAAATTATTTTATACAGCTGTAAGACACCTATATTCATGTTCCTAGTGAACATCGTGACAGTCTGTGGTACTCTGGTTACTAACTATGTCACGGATTTTTACTTATTTTTTTATTATTATTAATTTGTTCCAACAGAAGAATCGACAAAATAAGAATTATGCAAGATTGGCTAAAAAGAAGCACTGTAGCTTTTCCTGAAGACACTTACTACATAGACTTGGCCTGGGAAGCTTGTTTCATAGCTGCATTGTTTGAGCTAAGAATGCTGTAATAAAAAACTGCTGACCTTCAGTGGAAGGAAGAGATTCAACAGAGGTTTCTCTGTGGGAAGTAGAATGTTGGATTTCAAAGACTTGGATTTCAAAGACATGAATTCCAAAGTGAGGGAACACCCACATGTAGGTTGTGCATTGCCTCTAATTATTCCCACTACCACAGTAGTAAGCAATAGGTTTGCCTTGCTGACATCGGGACACTGGCCGTCAAGGTTCAGAGACGTTTTGCCTGCATTATGGGCAAGATTACTTCACACACTCATTTAGTGATTTAGTAATTCCTAGTGGTACTCCACCTTATCAGGCAGGCAAAGCCAGGAGTCAGAGTATAAAAAACACTGAGCTTTTTTACTGTTATGGACTAAATATATTGACACCTTTTATACAAATAAAAGCAAATTATAGTATTACATTGATTTAACAAATTCTAATACAAAAAAATGCATGTTTCAGAAAATGTGATTCTTAAATCAAATCTCTAAAGAAACAGGCAACTCCCCTATAAAGATGTCCAGTCTGCTGAGCACTGCTTGCTCAAAACAGTTATAAACTTAAACACGCTCGTAGGTGTATTACACTTGAACTGTACATTTGGATAAACCTTCCCAAGTCAGAAATGAAGAAAATTTACTTATTTTCAGGAGTAGCTGTACCGCTCACATGAGAAGAGGCTGCCTGCTCAGCTGAGCCTGGCCCATAGCTGGGGCAGCTTCTCCTTGCTGATGGCTTCCAAACACGTTCAGCAGCCATGTAAAGACGTCAGTGTTATCCATCAATAACGGAGGAGAGCAAATAACGTAACTGGCGGCGGTAAGAAATAAAGTCACAAGCCACATCCAGATCACAGGCAATACACTGCCTACAGCACTTACAGACTAAAAACTTTCTTTAATAAAACTGATGTACCAAACATTCAAAACAAGGTTTTGCCTATTGCTCTACTTCACGCAAGTTTACTGCTGTTAGGTTTTTAAATATGAAGTGATCGAGCTAGCTGAATTCAAGGTATACAAAATGATCATCTATCAAACATTCACTTTATACATAAACGTTTCTGAAACAGATTTACAGTATACAATTTGTTTATACAGCTTAAGCAACTGTTACAATGTCATTTTTCTCAAATTGAAAGCAGCCAAAAGGTCTAAGGTTTTGTTAGAAGATTCTTGGTCACCACTTAAATTTTAACCTTCCCATCTCATGTGCTTCACATCCACATCATCACATTTGACACTTCAGGGTTCACTTCATAAACTACATCTTACTCCATCTGACCCTAGCTGCAAAGCTGGTTAATGGGCAAGAAAAGCTCATTAACTCCAATGTGGGTTAAATACAATGTATCTACATTTTTCCCCAGAATGCTTTCGCTTCCTGAGCTAGACATAAAATACCTTAAAACAGGTTTAGACATAGATCTGAGGCCCCATAAGCAGACTACATTAAAATGCGTACAGGGTAAGAAAAACCACACCACTTCTGGTAGCTCGCACTACTATTGCACTCGAAATGCATTTTAGATGGATCTAATAATCCGTTGAGTAAGGTAACAATATTTTAGTTGTCTAAACTATGTTATTGTGTATTGCTCTTGCCTTTTATGACTTTGATATAAAAGAATGTATTATTTCACAGCCTACTAAATATGCCTCTAGGTGTATATATCTAGGTGTATTTATTTATCTAGGTCTTGCGATCTAGGTGCCTGGGCTTAGAACTGGTGTCTGTAGTCTGCACCAGAAGCATGCAATTTATGTGTGGCTTTGTTTTGGTTTTAAGATCAGATCTGATCCTGTTCAATACTAGTATCTAAATGAAAGAACAGCCTATTGAAATTGATATTTTGTAGGTACATTTCCACATTTTAAATGCATTTTTTATTTCCATAAAAGTTTTGAGGTCACTGTCAATGACAAAGAACAAATCCAGAACAGAAAACTGATTTTCATTTGGATAAAAATGGGGTTTGGAGCTATCCATGACTTCTATTTTTGAATCTGCATCTCATAAATAATTCTGAATGAAAAATTAATTTTCTAATCAAACCATGAAGTAACTTACAGTAAAAGCTGTATTATTAAATAAGCTTATACAGTAAATTGCAATATGGTAAGCTTGGGTTTAAGGTGCTTTCCATCTGCCCTGAAGTCTTTTAAGGACTTTACCATGTAGGCATCATGTCTGGGAACCAGACTCTACCAAGATGCTTTGAAACTTCCCAATGAATCTGCTCTAAGCTGTATTTCTGATCAGGAATCAAAACTTCCTCCATAATAGAAAGCTGTGAGAGACGACCACCACACATCTTCACAAACTCAACAAAGGCACTGCAAGAGACTTCACATTCTCCGAGGCCAACGGCTGACAGATACTTGCAACGTTCTGCAATACGGATCAGCTCCTCATCCAATGGCCGTAATCCGTTGGCGCACACAACCAGTTCAACCAACCGAGGACACGTCATCCCAACACGGCCCAGTACGTCTTTGCTTACCGATCTTCCAAAATAAAGGTGAGTGACAGGTATTTCATAACGAAAGAATGGGTCAAACTCTTCCTCGTACAAGAAAAAGTACATGACTAAATTTACTTTAGGAGAATGCTTGATGAAAGCGTCCCAGCTGCTCTTCTGAATCGTGTGGAACTGAGTCTGTCCGGGGTTCTCACTGACAACATCAATGCGCAAGTGTTCCAACCTGACATGTTTCTCCGAAGACAAAGCAAGCAGAAGCTCATCGCTCAGCAGGTGGTAGTTCAGCGCCAGCTCACGTAAGCCATGACACTGGTCAGCCACGCAAAGGATACCTGGGAAAAGAGAATACAGATTCACAGAATGGTCTGAGTTGGAAAGGACCTTGGGACCTGTGGGAGCGGACTCTCACGTGACAAACACAGAAATATCACACTCTGACTGTTCTGCCCTTTGGTAAGGCCGCATATACTCAACTTCATTTTTGTAAAAGAGGCTTATACAGAAGTATTTCCTTAGCCTGCTCTGGAAGAACTACTGTTCCCCTCTGGCTTACAAAGCAACCGTGAATGAGATGTCACCTGAGGGAAGCAAATAGAAAATGAATG
Source organism: Coracopsis vasa (assembly GCA_026283785.1). Lineage (NCBI taxonomy): Eukaryota > Metazoa > Chordata > Aves > Psittaciformes > Psittacidae > Coracopsis > Coracopsis vasa. The sequence continues at coordinate 14,433 of JANHGB010060084.1, forward strand.
CTAGATATTTAATTAAATGTGGAAGTTGCTGCTGTCAGTACTTGTTCTTTCTAGCAAAGCACTAATACTTAAATTCAGACAAGCAACAGCAAGAAGGAAACAGAAGAGGCAAAACACTAAAAATTAGAAGCAGTAATTCATAGAACAGCAATTTCCAGGCTCTCCCTTTCATGAATCAATATAACCTGCTGCTCACGGCAAAGACATTAACAAAAAGAATTCAGTTCAGCCTTTAGCTTCCCACTCATTCTATTTGCAGGCACAAGCAATGGTACCATGCTGGTAACAGTACTAAAATAAACCCAAAAGTACTAAAAAAAGCATGCAGTCCTCTGCATTCCATGTGACCCAGAAAACTGTGTGAAAACTGCGATATGGTCTTTCCATTAATAGGAGAGATGGGAACATCACATTTAATACAGAGCTGAAAAGCTTGAGCTCAATACACTACAGCTTTGACGCAATGAGAAGAAGTACAGAAAGACAGCAGTTATTTTAAGATCGTTATTAAATTTAAAAGAGAAGCCTACACTGAGCCTAAAAACACTTTCTGAAATAAATTACTGTAAAAATATTTCATAACTGTGTACTCCAAAGAACTTTGTATTTTCCACCTGAGGATCTGCAAGAACACATGCATCAGAAGCTCTTTTAACTATACCAAATACTATCAAATAAAAAAGCAGCAGAATTTAGGTAAACAGAATTTTAACCCAACTCTGACAGCAACTATTTCCTATAAAAACAATTTCTATATGTAACAGTACTCATAATTCAGGAAAGAAAGGATGGGATCCAAGATGAAGAGAAAATACAGATCTTTTTTTTTTTTTTTTTTTTTGAGATTGGAGTACAGAATTAAAACTAAGCAGAACTACAAACTTGTGTGTACCTCCTGCACATTCCAGAGATAATGTCCTGGCCTGAAATAGTAACGAAGTTATTCTTACAGCAATACTCCTGGAAAGGGTATTTTGACCACTCCCTTTCAGTAGACTCAAGCATGCTGCTTCCTAATACCTAGGGCTGCTGGCACATGAAATACTTTAAACAGAGTTTCAAGATCCACATACACTGTAACATCACTCACTAGTGCAATGCACAAAAGGGAAGGATGGGGGTTCAACTTGCTGTGATTTTTGATGGGTCAAGGAGTGGATATCCACATCGCATTCTGTCAAGGAAGTTACATAGCCAATGAAGTCACATAAAACTGACCATGCATACAGTGTAGACAGTTACTGGAGGGCCTGCCTGGAGCCCTGCTGTTCACAGAACATCCCTCAGTCAGCACTGCCTAAACCTGTGTGTCACTGAGAAGTAAATCACTCTTGATACCATATAGCACGGATTTGCATCAAAGAAATCCCTCTACTGAACTGCTAATGCAGAGGCACCCAACAGCTACTCCTCTCCCCTACTCCCCCATCCAAAAAGAAGCAACTCCCTGCCCTCAAAGCAGAGCAGAAAGGCTTTCAGTTCACCCTGTTCCAACAGCTAATATTTCAGGTAACAACAGCATATCAATGTGGATTTAAAAATTACCATTATTGTTTTTATAAGTTACTGTTGCAGTTCTAATGCAAGTTAAACTTCAGAGAGGAAACAGCAAACAGCAGAAACTTCAAATATGCTCACAAAGACTAGAAATACATCACTGCCTTTGTTTCTCCAGCTCAAACCCAAATATGTCTCGTTGTACAGTAACTCAGGGACTATTCAGAGCATCCTTCGGAAACAATTCACAGTTTGGTATCAATTTTTCTCCTTTATCCCTGTAGTACTGGAGTCTCCCCCTTACACTATCTTGCATTACTCTTCTCTGTCCTTCAGTAACAAATTTCTTGAGAACTAATCCAGTAATGAACATATTCCACCTCACCCTGATCTGCAGTCTGAAGGTATGTTACACCATCTGAAGTGCATCTGTAAGTAATTAGTTTTGCATAACTCATGGCCCTTTTCGTTCATGTTTTTCCACATTTATGGCAGTCTGCAAATTATAATATTCCCAATAGAAAAATAGCCAGGTAAGTCTCAGTGCTCAAAGTTCCTAATTTTCCTTCAAGAGGAATCCAAATCCAAGGAACTGACTTACTTTGCCTAGTTACAAATTACTGCTGGAGCCTCTTCCCCTTGACAAACATGTTATGGCTCCTGTACTAATCAGGCACAAGGATTCTCAAACAAAATTTTAAGTCAGAAAAAGCAGTCACTCAAGCTAATTTAAACAACCTACGATTACAAAGCTTTGAAGGAAATAACATTCCAGTTAACATGCTGGTGAACACCCTGTTGGACAAACCTGCTGGAAAACAAACCTGCATTTTCAGGAATTCTGTATACAAAACCAAATACAATGTTTTGTCTGAGACTTTCCCCGCAAAAGGCATGTGTTTGTGTTTTCTTTGTTATCACTATAGTAACATGCCCTCTGCTACAGTATCATTTTGCCCACATATTAGGAGGTGAATTTTACATATAATATACCTAATATTTACAGCTGCAATATACTTGCATTAAGAAAGCTATGGTGACTACAACAGTTTCTACTTATCCTCAAATGAGGAACTGAATTAAGTTGCCAGCATCTCATTTACAATTCCTCTTGATTTCTCAGTGAAAAATCTGAACTGTCAAGTTAATGAGCTGTGAATCAATCTTAAATTTGCTGTGTATTGCACACATCTTCCACAAATGTTAACTCTATGAACTCCAACAATCCTCAGCAATTTCATTCTAATACAAACTGGCTTCATTCTTGCCACAAACACACTCAGAGTATTAATGAAGCACATCTGGTAATGACAGAAGTTCTGCACATCTCAGTCATCCCCCTGTCGTTGATACTGTTTGCGTTTATTCTCCATTAAAAGATTAAAATGCATTCTTTCAGAA
>JANHGB010060091.1:0-16809 GCA_026283785.1 Coracopsis vasa
CTGAGAAAGTTGGGGCTGTTCAGCCTGGAGAAGAGAAGGCTGCGTGGAGACCTCATAGCAGCCTTCCAGTATCTGAACGGTGCCTACAAGGATGCTGGAGAGGGACTCTTCATCAGGAACTGTAGCGATAGGACAAGGGGTAATGAGTTCAAACTTAAACAGAGGAAGTTTAAATTGCACATAAGGAAGAAGTTCTTTATTGTGAAGGTGGTGAGGCACTGAAACAGGTTGCCCAAAGATGTGGTAAATGCTTCATACCTGGCATCAAGGCCAGGTTGGTCAGAGTCTTGGGCAACATGGTCTAGGGTGAGGTGTCCCTGCCCATGGCAGGGTCTTAAGGATCTTAAGGTCCTTTCCAATCCTAACTATTCTATGATTCTATGATAAAGTAGAAAAGTCACATCTACTTAGCCCCGTTAACAGAAGTCTTCAGTGGCAAGCTAAATATCTATAAGGAATGAGTATAGTTGATCTTGTTTGGTGCAAAGGGATAGTCTGATGAAACATAAAGATCGCTTCTGACCTTTGATTTTTAGTAATACTGGCTGTTTGATTGATACATGTTTTTCTCTGTCCTATGAAATTAACTTAATCTTCTTGCCATCAGCTCTAAATCCTTTTACATTTTCTGTGACCGGATTAGTAATCAAAATTCAGGATACACTGTGACAGAGCATTCATGAAATTGAGGGCTGCATCATGATTGATCTGTACTTGAAGGTTCTTCTTTTCCTCTCTTCAGTTATGAAAGGAAGAAGTACACTGAGTTTTATCTGGTTAAGCAGACAGGTCAGATGGTCACAGAAATGCAGGCTACAGTGCCCTATGGCATTTCTAAATCACATGCAATACAGCTCTCACTACACTACACACAAGGAGCTTCTGGAATAGGGAAAATGAAGTGAGACCAGGTGAAGGTAATAATTGATTTATAAGCTTAGCAGAAATAGCTGCATCTCAAAGGTTATGTCAGAAATCTCAGAGAGGACAAGTGAAAGAGAAAGGAAGAAACAATAAAACTAAAAAAATACATATCACAAATTCAGATCTAGAAGCAAAACTCTGCTGTTTAACCATCCTGGTTTTCTCAGGTCTGATACTATCCTACTGGGCTTGTACAGGAAATCAGGGATTACCTGAAAATCAAACAATGAGGTATCAACCAAACCTTATCTTCACAGCATGGTAATTTGTGTAATGGCTCATAATCAGGATTTACAGTCCTGGCATGGCTTTTCTTCTAAATAACAATCTGACTAAAAAAAACATTAAAAAAAAAAAAAAAAGAAAAAAAAAAGGAAGATGTAGAAAGTAAGTAGATTTGACCTAATTTCTGTGGGTTTTTTTAACAGTTACACAGGTTTTAAGTATTTTCTAACAACATGTATTCATCTAGTAAGAGACTGACAAGCAGGCAGCACTGACCTCACTTCACCCTAATTTTAGTTTAAACATACACAGATCTGCTCATTCAGTCCTTAATGACTTCCCCACCACTATCACCCCCATTGAAGAGTTATCTCCAGCAGGACATGTGAAAGTTTCTGTTATCAGTACCAGTGGCTGCGGTCTGCCTTTCACTATCAGTGGAGGTTGAGGCAACAGGAGCAGCTATATGGAAAAGAGAATCTGGAGAAGGAAAGAAAGGCAAAAAAGGGAACACACAGTGGAGTGACAGCGCTGCTTCTGAGTCTGGAATTATAGGAATATTTCTGTACATTTGTGCCAAACTGAAGCAGATACATAGTTGGAAATGAAAGATGACTGAAGCTACAGGTTCTTTCCTCTTGCTGCTTCTTTGTTCCTTAGATTGCTTCTTTTTTTCTTCACTACTGTTATAAATTTTGAGTCTTCTGTAGGCAGGTGACTTGTAAGGCAGTCTCAGTGCATGTTTTGATACGCAAAGCTAGAAAATAGCTGTTTAATGAAGGCATAATATTTTTATTCTGGTTGTTGCAAGTATAACTCTTGACTACTTTGCCCTGTTTATTATTGTGTGTCTATATATTTGTGTTCATACACATATAGAGATAGACATAAGATTTGTTCTAATTTATACTTTAATTGCTGTATTCACAATTGTTGCATAACTGAATTCCAGTACTGACTACAGGATGATTAAAATTTATGACTTTACAATTGAATTGATTGAAGGCTTGGTCATCTATTCACTGTGTCCATTTTCAAACTGATTAAACTATGTACGAAATGAACACCCTTTTCCTTTTGGGAAAAAGACCTCTTGGCCCTTTTATCAGCTATTTATGTCAGACTTCTAAGCCTTTCACCTTTTTCCTCTGCTCTTAAGTGCATTTTTGGAAACGAGGTGTCACTCATACCCTAAAACAAAATACTTCACCTAATATTGACTGTGCATGGAAACTGTGATGGAAGTATACAATTTCTGCGGACACTTCATTCAAGAAATGGAAAAATCTTCCTTTCTCTGGCTCTTTGTTTTTCACACTGTCATTTTCATTCAGTGAGGTCACAGGATGAAAACTCCCTTGTTGAAAACCTGCATATCAATCATAGCTATGTCTCGGCAGAAGCACCATTTTATCGCCTTGCTCTGACATTTCCCATTTGTTCTTGAGCTGAGCTTTGTCAGTTTACTGAGTTAGGTACTTACCTTCAATGATAGCAGTATTCTAGCAAAGACACAGGAAATCATCAGTTTATGCTATGATCATGAAAATATCACACGTAAATAAAATCAACCTAAATAGGTACAGATGAATCATTAATATCTGGTCAGATTATGCAAGATGAAACATAATCTGTGAAGTGCAAGTGCCATTGCAAAAGGGTATTTTTAATACAAGTAGATGAAAATGGGCATTTCTGAGGATGAGAAATGTTCTACAGATCTTTGAGACAAACCTTGTCTTTACTATCCAACAGCTACTAGAAATACTTTTCTAAAAAATAAAAAAATAGAATGATCTTACCTTCATCTCAGTAATTTTCTAACCACTTCAACAAAGTAAAGCTTAGAGGTTTTTCCATGGCTAAAAGTATTTGTCTAAATGCTTTTCTTGTTTAGCGGGGGTTGTTTGGTTTCTCTGTTAGTTTTTTTCCTAAAAAAATTTTGTTATTTAAATTCTAACAGTTTTTGCTGAATGGGGACAGCCAAAAAATACATAATAGCAAAACATGAAGTGGCATACTCAAAGTGTGCGCCCATATATATATATATGTATATATATATATTTGTTTATGCTGAGAGGCGTGCTTTGTACTTACTTGGACAAACTGCTTAATGCTTAATTGGATCAGATCATTTTTAACTTGAGCCTATACATATCTGTGCCTGAACGGATTTTCAGCTTCTCATGCTAGCTGTGGAACAGTTTGCGCAGGCAGATTCATAATTCTTAGGTCACTACAGGTCAATAAAAGCCAATTTTGATCAAACAGTATCAGTTTTCTGTGTTAGAAGGGTATTGTTAAGTAAATGATAGCTCCTTTGTTTCTCCGAGGAATCTACCTTAGGCTTCACTCCCACAGAGGAAAAGGCATATACGAGAAACCACAGGCAAAAGAAAAAAAGAAATCCAAACAAACAAAAACCCTTCTATTGTGAAAATCATAAATTCCCAAATAAAACCATTCCAGTAGACTAACCTTGTAAAACAGCAAATCTTGAATATGTTCAAATGGACTTACTGCTCACTGGATTTTGCTATTAGACAACAGTTGATCTGAGTCTTCAGAGCATCCTGTGGTGAACCAAGTGATAAATGCTGGTTTTCCTAATGATGATCTACTACTGTCTGATGTTACATTTTCAATGTACAGGAATATGAGAGAGAAAGCTAAAGGAAACTGAGTTTACCTCCTGCGCAAATGAAATTGTCAAGAATTCTGAAAGTTGTGGTTAGCTTAAGAAAGAACAGAATCATTTTAGGAATCTGTCAAATAGCCTAAGTGTTAAGACGATTCAGAAGCAACACCAAAAACTGAAAATAGATCAACTCCTACAAAATGAAGAGAGTTCATTCCAAGCTTTCATTCCCTGCTGTTTGATGTAAAACCTTTTGATCAAAAGAAAGCAAAGCAAATGAAAGAAATTAAATAAAGTCTGCTATCTCTTAAGACACTCTTTTATCAAGATTGATCTCTGGCAAGCTATAGTAGCTATTCTTTATTTCTATGAATATCCATCTCTTTTACCTGCACACAGAGAAGTGTTTTAGTCTCTTAGTGCTTCCACTTGCATGAAATGAATAGGCAGAGGAAGCAACTGAAAATTTGAAGTATGCATACTTCGACCTCTTACTGGTCTTTTTAAGTCTTGGGAAGTGCTGGGCTATTTTGCTTTCTGAGAAACTTGTGTGTTACCACTTTTCCCCTGAGTATCAGAAAACTTCATGCCAGCACTTTATTTGAGCTGCTGGGAGAAAAAGACTAAACCAGACCCTTGGAATAGGTTGCTGTGTGGAGACTTTTTATGATTCTGTCCATGTGGTAATTTATGGAATTAGTAAATTCCATCATGGAACGATCAAAGCCAATGCAGATGTTTGCTCTCACCATGGGCTTGCCTTTTTGCTGGCCCTCTGTGGGGTGTGAGACAGCACAGGAGGTGCAGATTGCTCTTAAGCTAGGTTCACCAGCATGTATCCTGAGCATAGCCCCAAACCCACATGCACATCTACTTCAAATCAGAGCTAGAACAAGCCAGAAATGTGGAATGAGAATATGGTGGCACAAGAGCTCAGCAGGTTTGAGCCTTCTCTCAAGGTACCCTTCACTCACCTTGTAGGGCAAATATAACTTCTGAGTGAGAGAGGAGCAACAAAAAGGCTGAGGATATCGTATCGAATTATGCTATGAATACATCAGTTCAAACATTGCCTCTTACAGAAGCGTAGCAAGCCATAGAAAATTCAGCCATACAGAAATTATGCCTTGAATAACATCAACATGGTGTACAATAAAAATTACACTACATTGTTCTCGAGGGACAGCCTTTTTACTGCTTCCTCAGTCTATTCTTTCTCTATGTAGCTTTTCAGACTAATATATTGGAACTCATATTTCGTTATCATTGCGAGACCTGCAAATCTCTCTCTTCAGATATTTAGAACCTGACAAACCCTTTCAACTTTTTGTCCTAAGCATCTGAAAACCATGTAAAGAAATAAAACCAGAACTGCGTCACAGAGCATACTACTATGTTCCTGTAGTTTTTAAACTTATCATCCCAAGGGAAGTCTCTATAATAGTCTTCATATAAAAAGAAAATAAAACAGTAACCATAAAACCCCTTACCTGTTAAAGTATCTTCTATTGATCGTACAAACAAGTTCATCAGAGAAATATAAAACATTTAAAATGATTTCTGGGTAAAGCACTGCATACCATATTGCAACATAAATGGTCCCCAAATAGGCATCTTTAAGAAGCAGTACAGAAAAATAACTCGTTAGAGAAACTATTTTAAAATAGTTTGTTTCTTCATTGAGGGAATGTGGTATTATTGCCCCAGAATGACTTAATTCACCCTAATTATATTCTGTTTGATATCTGCAGCTGTTTTGAAAGCAGGCTTCTGCTATGTAAATCCAAGTGATATTTCTCATCTCATTTGAAATCCCAATGTGCTCTAATTTCCAAAGGAATTATAAGCTGGTCTCTACTTATGCTCATTGAATTTTTAAGAGGAATATCAAAAGAATACACAATTTTCTGAACACCATCGCTTACATAGACTCTATTCACCTTCAATTTGCCTCATATATGCATATACAAGAATACAGTATATATTGACACTGCAGTGTTAGTAAAAAAGTTGTGTAGATGCATCATTGTACATGACCAGAAATATCTTTGTTTTGAAATGTTCATAGTGCATATTAGTAGAAATTGGCTTTTTCTTTTATCTTTGAGTTCCAATTTACTTTAGAACAGATGTGAAGTTGTCTCTTCAGCAACTTTTCAACGCAGCCAGTAAACAACACCATTTTGGCTGACATCAAAGAAACAAAAAAGCATACATTTCTGCCAAAAAATTAATGTTGTGTATGCATCCTTCAATATCCTTGTCAGTAGCTGTCTATGCTATAGCGCCACATTGCACAATCCCCATAATGATGATGTGCAGGAATTTGTAATTAAATATTGGCTCAAAGGTGGTCACCAGAAATGACGATCAGCAAACACTGGTATTTATTCTCAAATATCACCACCAATTCCAGGCAAGATGTCAAAGTGAACCAACGTGGTGTCAAAACCCACAGATGCCTGTGAAATGCATGAACAGCCAGTAAGTGATGGCTTCCTGCTGCTCTCTACAAATTTCCAATCAACAAAACAGAGCAGTTTGATTTTACCTGCTCTGAAGGAAAATGTTCCCTTTAGTAATCTTAACAAGGGTTACAAATTGTTTGGAGAGAAAACAAGGGAAGTCAAACGCTTTTCTTCAAACAAAACTAATTTACAAAGGTAGAATGCCAATCAGGGATTAAATATTTAAAGTAAATGAAGTTTTATGCTTTGGAGATAGAACTTGAGCAGAATTTAGCTAATGATTGAAAAAGAATAATCCACCAACTTCCATCCATAATTGCTACAGTTTTTATCAGATGAACTCCTTAGGTAACTATAATTCTGTTTTGATGCCACAATATCTTACCAGAAGTAGGTTGTAGCTAAATTGAACATCAGGAGTTCTAAAACTGGCACCTTCCACACTAACCCTACGAAAGAAGCCAGTTCATTAGACACAGTTTTAGACTATTCAGTGCTTCTCTACTTCCCACTCTTCCAGGTGACTGACATTATCTTTGGTCTAACACCAAAGTGAGATTCCTCTATATTTAATCTTGAAGAATAAAAATTATTTATCTGCCCTGCAGTTCCTCTCCAACTTGAGTGCAAACAAATGCATAACCTGGTCAGATAGTTGACCACAGGGCTACAAGAGTCAAGTTTGGTTCATGCCCTCTATCCACAAGTCTCTCCCACACAGTCTGTTGTAATCCATCAGGTTTTGCAAATGGGCAGCACCACAAAAAATATTAAAGGACTGATCTTGTTCCTCTTTGGAAGGAAAAAAGCAGAAAGTTTGGTCAGTGAATAGCAATCTGTCATTGGTGCTCAAATGTCTCATCCTGAAGTTCTTGAAGTAAATTTTTCCTTCATTCACAGTTACCAATTTTATCTGACTTCTGCTCCATCCTGCCATGCTAGTTGGTATGATTCCCTTTACAAGGTTCCCAAGCTTCCTTATGTACTAGTGCCATGAGTGAAGGTTATGAACCTCTGAGTTAAAAGTTCAGTTTAATACACAGGTTTGTGGAATTGAAAGGGGATTTTTTGTGGATGTAGCATTAGACATGAAAATCAAATAAAAGCAAAGACATCAACATATACTGAATATCCTGAAATTAACTTCTGGGGACTGGAAACTTCCATTCACAAAAGAAGACATCAGAAGTTATAAAAAAAACCCTTGGCATCTAGAAATAAATGGTGCATTGGGAAAACAGATTAAAGCTAGAATGTCTTAACTTTTGCATATTTTTAATAAAGGAAGCTTCATAAATTTTAAACACATGCAAGATTATTCTTCAGAGAGTGTTTCAAAACTGGAGTTAGGGAATCATCTGGAAAGATCTAAAATTCAGACGTTTGCCAAACAGTTGTAATGTACAAAGATCTCAGGACTCAGAATTAAAATTGTTTTCTGTTACATTTTCAACCTGAATTTCGCTTTCTCGAGTACATGGGCAGAGATCATGGGTAAATGTAAGTATACAAAACCATTTCCATTTTCAATTGCATCCAAAGATGATAAAAGAATACAGAAAAATATAAGGACTCAATATCTGTGAAAAATATTGCATTAAACAGACCCAGTTTGTTATCTTTCCTAAAACATTCCACTTTATTGCATATGAGTAATAACAAATGCTGAAACTACAGAGAAGTTTAATGTGACCATAGAAACTTCATGCCAACATATTAGAAAGCTGTGATAGAGTGATATTATAATAAGGTCTTCAGGTGCAAGTCCGAACTCCAACAGCTACAAATGTTTACCTTATGTCTAAATCAGTGTTAAAACAATAAGCAAATTAGAAAGATTTTACTTGCTATAAAGCAATTTCTACAGCAATTTATAAGCACATCCCAACAGAGAAAAAAACAATCAAGTTTCAGTGGAAGCCTTTTATTTTTAAGCTACTATTTTGATGATTTATGGTGATGGCTTTCTCCAGTTCTACAGAGCACCATCTTTCTTTGCATCACTTCTTTTCCAAAATGATAGAATTTGTCCTTGAAAAGACACCATCCAGTTCTTTCAGCACCCTGGATGCCTTACATTCCATACCATGAACTAGTATGTGTCCAGTTTTTCCAAGTAATACCCAGTTAGATCCTTGTCTACTGCTGATTAGATCCAGTGCTGGTGGTTCTTCTGGAAAATTTTTCCCTAAGCACATGGCCCTGTAAGACCTAATTGGTGAAGACTGAAGCAAAGAAGGAATTAAGCACCTCAGCCTCATACAACATATGAAGATGCTCCAAGGAGAGACTGGAGATGGGACTGTTTAGCCTAGAGAAGAAAAAGTTTGGAGGGATCTTATCACTGTGTGTAAGTAGCTTGTGGGTATGGAGGGAATAAATAAAACAAAACCAGTCTCTTCTTAGTGGTATTCAGAGGCAGGATAAGAAGCAATGGGCACAAACAGAAATACAAAAAATTCCATTTAACCTGTTTTGCTGTGAGGATGGTGGAACCTTGGAACAGGTTGCCCAGAGAAGTTGTAGCATTTCCATAGAGATGTTCACAACTGATTGGACATGGCCCTGAGCAACCTACTCAAGGTGATCTTGCCTTGATCTAGACATGTTGTGCTAGATGATCTACAGGGGTCCCTTTTAACCTCAACCACTCTGGGATTCTGGGATTCTGTGACAGATACTGATTAATAAATTCATGTCACCAGATGTGCTTCCAAAACTTTATATGATAAAACAATGTCCACTCATTTTCTGCTCTCATTGTATATTTTCATACATTATATGAATAAGTAGACTGGCATGCCCACCTGGTTAAGCTAGCACAAGGGAAACATGGACCATAACCTATACACAGTCTACCAATAGCCCCTTTGGTGGCAGAAAAGAAAGGTCTTCTGTGTAAAACTTCATTTAAAATATTTCTCACTCTGTTGTCGCCAGAGATCTTTCATCTGTCTACTTGTCCATGCTGGCAGCATTCCTCCAAACAGCAACACCTGATGTAAGGCAGGCGGGGATCTTTACTCAGCAGATATGTAAATTTTATTTTGATGAAGATTTTACAGTACATGTCTGGAGACATACGGCTTGTACTTTTCAAATTCCCACAGCCGACAGAGAGTCTTGTTGAGTTGACTAGTCTGCTTTAATCTCAGGATCAGCAATTTGCCAAGGATTATGTGATTTAGACTGCATTTGTAAGTAAATCAGGACCTGATGAGATCCTTTTGCTTGTATGTCACTTGCAAGAAGGAGATAAAGGAGATCTAATGCCATCTCAAGCTAACTCCATACATTTGGAAAACTACATGCAAAATCTTTTATTATCTTTTGAAAAGTAGCCTGTGACAACGTAGAAGGTAGTAAAAATGATCTACAGAACACAGAAATGCGAGAGGAAAGCAGGTGGGAAAGATAGAGAGATCTCTGAAACACAATTTCATTAAGGTCTTTGTCATGCCAGAGGGAAATAAAGATGAAAACGTAAAAATAATTTGGTTTACTGTGCAACTCCATTAAGACACCAAAATAAAATTAATTAATTAAGTGGCATTCTTTGAAATTACTCATAAAGATAGTCAGCAGTAGGCTTTGTGAAAACCATGGTTTGGGGATTATACAGAAAAAATCAATTATCAACAAGCGTTATACACAACAGGGGAGAACTGATGCATGTAAAATTAACTTATTTTTGAAAAAAAAATCATGCAAACAGATGCATAGAATCGATAGTATTAAAGGCATTGTACCATCTGCCTGCAAGACTTTTCTTCATAATTCATAATTCATCAACATTTCACATATATATATGCAAGTGATATGCAGTTTAATTTTTGTAAGCAAATTTTTCAGAAGTTAGCATAGGCAACTTAGACACATCTGAAATACTTGGACTCAGAGTTTTAGCTTTACAGGGTAGTGGAGAGATAAGAAGTTGCATGCTGGGAGGAGCAACCATTAGCAACCAAACACACTTGGCCGTATTGTTAGCTGACTTCTTCGGCATCCTGTCATGCTGGGATCGTATAAAAAGCTCAACAAACAGTTATCAATTATCATGTAAACTGTTGCTGGCAAGAGGTTGTTGAAGGAACAGTAGCACAGACTTTTACACATGGCGAACTATGGACCTGTCAGTACTGTTGGTTCACGCGTTTGGTAGGGCAGCTGAAGTGCTGCAAGAATGTAATGTGAAGAATAAATGATTATGTACATGTGTACATATTTACTCAGTGGATAGCAGGACGAGTTTGTAGCACAAACCGATATGTCCTAGAGGCATAAGGTAATATATACCCTGCAATAAAGTAAGATACCAATTACAGACTGCCCCTGTGTACTCAGTTGTTCTCTAGGATTATTGTAGTTTCCTATACTTGACATGCAGTTTTGACTACTAGAAATTCTATGTGGATCCATACTCAGGTTTGTTTAGAGTTCTGCAAAAATTGGCTTTTATTTTAGCCTTCTCTGGTCTGCTTTCTCAACCTAGTCACCCATTTTCTTTGTTGCAGGACAGACCCTCTGCTCAGGGCCATTTTTATTCTATGTTGGCACAGTAGCCTGGCAAGTACCTTACGAGTTTTTGGCTTGTGCACAGTATTATAAACTAAATACAATAGATTAATATGTAACTTGGCATGTGGTTCCAAATTTATCAGAAAACATATTAAGTCACATACAGAAACTACATTTTTACAAGGAGCTAAGAAAAATACTTATCTGAGTGCAATTTAAATGTTTTACTGGAATCGGTAGTTTATTCCTCTATGCAGTGCTTTAAAGGCATATTAACTAGTGACAAACTTGATACAATTTGAAATGCTTAGCTGAAATATACTATATGGGACTGGAGTCTGTCTACACAACTGATCCTAGTGTTGGTGCTCCTTTATAGCCTTGCTTTGCAACTCACTATTAAAAATTAAATTTTCATTTTAGATATTTCTGCTGAAGTTCTCAGGCTTCTATATCACTTTAATGCTCATAGGCCAGGTATCTAAAAGGATATATCCTATAAACTGTACAGGCCACACAGAAAATATTCATTTGCTGACTCTCGCTCATAATAGCTTGTTTTCTCTTTAGTTCTAAGGTAGGATCAGGAGAAGCAGTTCCCTTCAGAATCATTCAGGACACATTTACCAAGGTGATAAATTTCATGTCTTATTATTCTATGAGAAAAAGTATGTCTAAGATCAGTTAAACCCAGCAATATGATAGAAAATTTCCTAGTTTACTGAACTACAGGCATTGCAGAAAGGTCCAAGACAACCAGGATTGCATTTTTGTCTTATGTAACCAATACATATATATCCATCTAAATGCTTTTAGAAAAATGTGAAATTTTATACACGTAAATATTTATATTACATATATAAATACATAAAGATATGAAAACTGTGTATACTGAGTGTATATATATATATATTGATTGATTGATGTCTTGGCTTCATGAACGAAGATTTGGGAAGGGCTTTACCCATGCTTACTATAAGCACGATGATGACTAAAAGGGGCAGTGTGGGATAGGCAAATATGGAGTTGACAGTCTTGTTCGAAAACATCCTGAATATATGTATACACACACATAAAATCCTCCTAAGTGCAAACAAAACAAAGTATCTGTGAATCTTTCATGTTGTTTCCACTTATAATAATCAATGCAGAGAAAAAGCTATTGTGAGTGGGAAATGCAACATGAAGCTGATAATATAGCAGTGGTAAATGACCCATCACATACACACACATACAGACACACATGCATTCAACAAAATTCTAGGCTGTTAATGCTGAGATAATTTTCTGATCTAATTACATTGAAAGATAAGTAGATACAGCAGTATTTCCTGTCTTCCAATTTTTATTTCATTGGACAAGTAAGATATGGGAGCTGAGGTAGCATTTCATACGAAGACAACACAAGCGTGAATATTAAAGTACTTTAAATATTTTTAAAGGCTTTTTTCAGTCATACAGTTCACTTTCTTGTATATGTAGTGCTTTGGGAAAGAAATACAATAGGAAAATGTCTTTTCCAGACACCCAGATTTGCTTTGATTCAAATCAGAGTAGAGCGCTGCAGAGCGTAAAGACAAAACTTCAGGGGACCTGAGACTTGTAAGAGTATAAAAGAAGAGACAACATTTGCAGTAAACACTGTTTGGTCCTAAAGACATGCAAACTGCTCACAGTGGGAAGGAAACAGACAATGAAAATGCAGATAAGCCTGAAAAGAGTGTTAATGGAGATAAGATTCATAGGTGGTAGTGAAAATCACAACAAAAATTATTCAACTACCAAGTAATGGCGATAAAAGTTGCTGCTTACAGTAGACTGTGATACGGGAGTGATACACAATTCACCTAAATCTGAAAATGAGCATAACTGGGCTTGATAATACTATAATAAATGTTGTTTATTTTCTTTCTTAACAATGGGAACTCATCTAGGGAACATTTCCATGGTATTATGAGTTTTTATTCCACAGCCCGTTTGATCACATGCATAATGTTTGCTGATATTAAGGCAAAAGAATGTGTAATGCAAGTGAAAAGAACACCATTTTGTGTCAGACAGCTCCACAAAATATGACTTAGATCAGGTGCTTCATTCACCCCTCATGTAGCACAAAAGTCTGAGCAGCCATGACCGTATTTAAAACAAGTTAAGCAAAGGCTGATGAAAAGATATATTTTTTCCTCCTTCCACAGAAGTTTATTCATGTTGCTGCTTTTTCTTCCAAATTTCTGTTTAAAGAAATGCCATTTTAATCAGTCTAATCTTTTGAAGCTGAGCTTTTCTCACTTTTTAAAGAATAACCAATGGAACAGAGATTGAATGTGTGGATGTGTGATAGTTATTTTTTCCCACCTAGCACCTGGTTTATGTATCTATGGCATAGGAAGAAAAGCAAAGATGCAAAAGACAAAGCAGAAGTTGCTGAAGGTATATATTGCACTCATTTGCACCAGAGACTAGTTTGCTAATTCCACCTTACAGTTTTTATAATCTCCTGCTTAATTTCTCTTATTTTTTTTCTTTCTCTTTTCTCTTTCGTAATGCAAATTCATTCTCTAGCCAGAGCTAAGAAGCTAAAAAGATTTAGGTCATGATTAAATGCTCCAATACCAATGACTGTCAGTAGATGCAAATCTATGGAAAGGATTCAGTTTCTCAGTTAACTATGAGGATATCTGATTCCACAGCTTTTTTTTCATTTGTTTTAGAGACATTCAGTGAAAATAACATCTTTCCATAGTTTGTACATCTAGGAAGTGTAAACGGACACAGTTACTTCTGTCCTAAATTTGCAGTAGGCGGAGAGTTTGGTTTTTTTGATTGACATTAAGTAATGTCATTGCAATAAATTTATTTTCTTTAATAATCAAGAATGAGGTGATTAGCTAGGATGGATTTGTCAATAAGTTGAAACAAGCTGAATTATACAGAAAGCTCATAGCTTAATCATAGGCTGATAAAATGCCTACGTCTTAGCCTCTTCCACCGATAAGGACAAATCAAAATGACCATTTACCCAGTTGTGTTTATTGGATACAATTTCCTTGAGGAACTGATACAAGCTTGGTTAAAAAAACATTATAAATAAAGCATAATTCTTTCAAGAGGTGTACATGATTAAGATGGGAATGAGAAACAGACACAATAAACCATAAAAAATAACATCACATTTTGAAACATAGAAATTTCTAGGTAGCTAAATATAGCTTTTCATATGGGTCCACACCTGCACACTAGGTAGCATCTTAATATTTAGGTTACTTTTACACTCTAGCATCATAAAAAACTTAGAGGCAAAAAGGAGCTTAAGCCATAGCCATGTATCACTGACACTGAAAGTAGAAAAAGCAGATAAGGCAGCTACCTATTTTAGAAAACACAGAGGTATTGCCCTTTTCCACCTTAATTAATCTCTGAGAACACTTAAAAGAAAGGTGAGGATCTTATATCTTAACCCCTTCTTCAATGTGAAAAATTTCTTTTCTTCAGGACTACTTAGATGGCTGAATCTTGGCCAGAGGATTCATGGATGGAAGAAGGGGATAGGAGAAAAGCTGGGTCCAAAGCCTGATGTGTTGAGTGATGACAAGTCCGGGTTCAATTTCTAAATTGTTCTGGCATTTTACATGATACTGATGCTGTATTAAAAATAGAATGCTACTGTAAACTCACAGCCCTGATCATGTTCTGCATTCAACAGGAGCCACTTTCCTTAGGTCTCCAGAATATTAATTAGCTGACAGATATTCAGTAGCATCACCGAAGACATGGAATCTGAATGGTCTTTTTAGTCTTTGCAGACCTGAATCAAACCAAAGGTAAATTGAAGTAAGCTGCATGATGATCTCACAAAGTAAAATATATTACTAGTCCTTCCCATGTAACTAGAAATGGATTCCAAACACCTTGCTGCTTTTGTTTGTTTGTACGCTTGTTTTTTACTTTAATAACTGCCACTGGATTTCTGCCATAGCATGGATTTTTATCCTTTTTTTTTTTTTTCCTGAAGAAAATTCTATGGGGACATTTCAGAGATGCTGTGAGAAATGCAGATGAGATGCAGATGCAGCCCTTTCTTGACCTAGGAAACATCCACCTTTTTTGGAGAATGAACTAGCTTGTACCACAGCTTTGAAGATTTGTGAGTGTTGCCTAGGGACAAATCTGTTGATTAATTCCAGCGTGTTCTCAGTTATCAAAACAAGTCACCAGTAGCTAGACTCTCAGGTCTGTATATGCCAAGGCACCACACAAAGAAAAATTTTCCTCAAATTATTAATGATGCATTCACAGGAGAGATGAAGCGGATGTCTGATAGTAGTCTTTAGTGTTGGGCATTGTGGTACTGGGTTACAGTAAGATAAAAGAAAAAAAAAGAGGAAATAAAGTAAGTTATGTACCATCACATTTTAAAGGATATGCAAAAATATTTCTTGAATAAATTCCTCCTTCTCTCCCTTGTATGCCATGAAAATCTTTCCTTTAAAATGTAATGGCTTTGGGTATACGTGTCTGCGTGGACTTTTTCTATAGTTTTCTATTCTTTTAATGTCTCAGCAGGTGCCATCAAGGAAGCAGAACACACATTTGTATTTGTTCAGCAATCCCAAACCCTTTGCTTCATTTCCTCTTTTCCCACTGCTCTCAGCTCCCCTGTTTAGAGACTGTTCCTCAAGAGTGCTATCTAGGTTGTGATGATTTATCAGCAACTCTAACACTTTTATGATGTAGAGGGTACATAGAAAACATACTAATGGGAAGAAAAAGAGAAGAAGGGCACAACCAAAATACCCACAGGCTTTGGAAAAGATTCAAAAGCAAAGGTAGGCAGACAAAAATATAAATTTCTTAGAGGAAAATAACATTTCTGGGGAAAAAATAATAACATAGAAAGGAACACAGATATATTCCAGCAGAGCTCCATCTCTGATACGTATGTCTGACCTTGTTTCTTGCAATCTTACATGTTACAGGTTCAACAAAAACACAGTGTTAATGAGCTCAGACAGAATAGGAGGATTGTCTAAGTCTCTGAGTGTGAAAGAAATCTAGTATTTTTATTTATATGCCTCTGGGTGTCTGTCAAATGTATTAATTTCCTGTCAATATCATGAAGGTATTATTTCAGCTGTGAATGTGCAGTCTGCAAATTGAATGCAAGGCTGGAAGAGTTGCTGGCTGCAGACATACTTGTTAGGGTATTTGGCAAAAGGGCACTTGAGCAAAGTGCATGAGATGTCAGTCTGATAAAAATCACTTGTCCTTGAATCAGAAAAATAGAGACTTATTGCCACAAACGTTCCTCAGGGGAAAAGCTTGCAAAGAGATATTCACTGCTGTCAGCATAAGGCTACTGTGACAGTTTATTCTCAGTCTCACTTAGCAATGTGGCATGGGCTTTCTGGATCCTGTGTCTCACTAGTATTTAGTGATGTGTAACTGTCCACTAAAGACTTAAAATATCTAGGATGAAGGTGACGCTTTAAATTGTCTTTTAGTGAGTGGTGGTGTTGAGAGAGGTGGTAAAGCAGACTGTGGATGCCAGCCAAGCACCTTCAGTCCTGGGAGCTGCAGCCACTTCCTGGAAGGAAGCCTGAGAGAAAAAAGCAGCTCCAAAACACAAGGGTACCACAAGAGCTCACCCAGCATTGACAGGCATTGGGGAGGAAGGTGTCACAGTTCCTTAGGGCCAGGAAAAGGATAAAAGGTTGTGTGTGACCCAGGGCTTCCCAGATGAGGGCTTCTGCGGTGGTGGTAGTGGCAGATGGGAGCGACAGAGCTCCACAGGTTGAAGCAACCCATAGTAGAATTACTGACACTGATTTTTCACTTGGAAAATAAGATGGGTCCTGAAGGAGCTGGCAAATGAAGTTGCTAAGCCACTGTCCATTGTATTTGAAAAATTATAGCAGTCAGGTGAAGTTACCGACAACTGGAAAAAGGGTAATATAACCCTCATTTTCAAGAAGGGGAAAATGGATGACCTGGGGAATTACAGACCAGTCAGTCTCACCTCTGTGCCTGGCAAAATCT